>JAIPRK010000082.1:0-130976 GCA_025469195.1 Chaitophorus viminalis
GAAAAAGTTGGATTTTTGACTTGCCCAAGTACCATTTACATTCACTTTCCTATCAGAAAAGTTGCTGTTTAAGAAAATCGAAGCATTTTTACTACCAAAAATCGTGTCCTCAGACACAAAAAAAAAAAAAAAACACATTGTAAAACCAATAGATTCCATCACTCCGTTCAGAATCTAAAACCATATTCTGAAAACTTTTTCATATACGGATACAATTATGTCGTATCTCGTGTGAAAGATATCCCTACGATTCCTTTGCATGGATTCCCGTAGGTATATGAAAATAGGTTTCCGTGTACAAAAATAAAACTTACCGTGGCCACGTATTTACATTTACCTACGCTCAGCCGCACAGGGATAGCTAAGATATTCGAAAAAAAGTAGGTATCTATAAAAAAAAATAGGTACTAAATGCATTGATTTTCACCCGAACGTACAACTATACAAGATACATTAAACATTTCTAATTAGATACTAAATACATTCCACCACCTCCCCCCCCCCGTTTTAAATGCAAAATACTAGATATAATTAATTATTTTTTTTCAAAGTACCTAGGTAAAATTTTTTAAAATGCATGGATTTCAATATTATTTATTTTCAATAAAAATTAGAACACACGGATATTTATTATGGGGAACATTATATTTTTTATATGATTAAAATAACAATGTAAATTTAAACGACATTACCTAGCTATTCCATCATTAAATACATCAATATCTTGTGGTGTGTTCATTTTCTATGTTTTTTTTTGTTGTAATAAATTCACTAGTAAATTATTCTGTAAATTGTAAAAAGCCAATGTAGTATTTACTTCTTTAAAACTTGTTCTTATTTCAGTCAACAATGTAAATGCAAATTACATAAGGCAACTTTAAAATTTTAAAACTTTTATTATTTTTTAGAAAAAAATGTATTTTCATTTGTATCATGTACCTCTGAGCAAACAAAATACAAAAGATACAGGATATACTACTACAAAAAAGTATCTAGATACAAGATACAAATATATATCCAAGATACTGCCTACATACCTGTCATCCCTAATACAGGAATATCTATAGACTATAAGATATTATACATTTATTACGACAGTGTTCCGGAGAAAAGGTAAAAGTATAAACATTTTAGTAGGTATTTTAATTTTATGAATAAAATCTTATCCTTATTAACCAATATTAACATTTAACATATTGTTGAATGTAAAATACATTTATGTTGGCCTGTATTAAAAATATAAGTATCAATATATCAATATCTACTTTATTACTTAATTTAGTTAAGTTTAAAATCATAAATGATGTAATCGATGTAATGAGCATGTGACTCAGCAGTAACTGCACTGCATGGGTTAGAATAATTATTACTCTATGCTGCAGCTGCTAAAACTTGCAGATTGGTAGAAAAAGTAAGGTGACCAATATTAATAATTGTGTATAAACAATATGCATTTACAAGTTACATAATTGTTTTTAAATTGTTTAAAATATGTCTTGAAACTAGAAATTTGACACATTTGCTGAATGGTTCCTTTTTCAATTTTATTTTGCATGTACATAAAAGAAAACTGTAGTTGCGAAAATTCTGTTAAATAGGTCACATTTGGTTTATCAATATGTTAATAAATAATAACTATACAAGTAGAACTGTTTTATACATTTAGTGACTCATAAAGATTTAATAATATTACAGTAATTCTTGTGTTGACAAAGATAATTCATTTTTATTTTATTCTTAATAACTTTTATAGCTAAAATTATTTGTTTTGAAATTAGCATTAGTGTTTCTGTAAAATATAAAAATATGATATACTACACTTTTATTATAAATTATATTATAATTATATTAGTTGAAAATGTTAATGTTATACAATTAATTACTTTATAAGGTACATATCAAATTTTTTTCTTAGTACCTATATGGCAATTTATTTATAAATGGTGTAGGATATATTTAAGTTTTATAATGCATATATATATATAAAACTATACTTGTAAAAAACAATTGCTATTCACTAAGATTTTTCTTATTTTTTTTGATACAAAACAAATGTTTTCTGTAAATTTAAACTTTAATCTGTCTTCCATAACTAATAAGATCTAATAATTGTTGAATTTTCACAAAATACACAATATTATTAAATTTAATTTCTAATAGATTTGATCATAATAATGCCTACATAATCATTACTTCAATCTTTTTGAAACTATAGGCTTAAATGGGGGTTATGTAACCAGTTTATTTACCAAACTAGAACTTATGGTATGCATATTTAATAGTGAATTTTAAAGAAAACATTAATACTAGTTCACTTAAAAGAAGTCGTAACAATATAAATGAAAGAAAAAATGTATATAATTTTTATCATGAATGATTATCCATTATTTATGAAATATAATTTGTTTATAATATATTGTTATATTTACATGAATGTATTAATAATTTTTATACTTATACATTTCGTTTGTAAAAATATAAATACCTTATATAAAACTATATCATCATGCCAAACTTACATTATTACATAACTAATATTATTATTTTCAATTTTTTTTATATAAACTTAAAGATAAGAAAAATAAAACTAAGCAAGTTTCTAAAACAAAACGAAAAAAAAATCACAATATACTTTATTCATTTATTGATATTAATATGTTATCTATAGTTAGACAGAACACCAGTTAGAAAAAAAAATTTAATAAATATAATTTTTTGACATTATGGGAGATACATATATAAACTTATAATATATTTTTAATTTAATGAAAAAAAATATATTTTTTAATTGCGTAAAAAAAAACACATTGAATTTTAGATTATAAAAAAGTAATAAGAATACATTTATAAGGCAATAAATTATTCAATTGACATGATCTTTTGTCGCCAAAAATCGAAGATTTTACATAACCTGAAACAAATAGTAAATAATAAATTAAGATTAAATAATAATAAATTACTTTAGATTTTAAAATATCTTACATTTTAATATTGAAAGTCTGATGGTAAATTGTACTTGACATAAGGTACCTCCACATCTTCACCATCCGTGTTGTTACAGCATATTTCAAAAACTAATGATTTAACATGTGATTCAATCTTTTTCTTGGATATGTTACGTACAATTTCGGACATTTTAGTATTGATCCGCCCTTCTCTTTTGGCTTTAGGCATAAAGAAGGAGTATAACATACAAACTCCTTGAGACAGCATAGTGATTTCTAATGCATGTTTTTCTTTGAAATAATTTAAAAATTCATTTAATGTAAGTTCACCATCTACTTCAAAACGATCCCATAAAGTCCATTCGATATCATAGTATTTAGATTTTGGTGCCAATAAAGGTTCAGAAAAACCAAAGAAAGGTAATGCTAAATTCACAAATCCATTTTTGTATTTCTCCAAATCTTTAAATCCCCAGGCTAATTTGATGAATTCTTGGCATACAAGACCAGCAACAACTGAAGTTGTTGTAGCAATTGCTGGAATAATTTTACCAGCAATAAGTTTACTTTGATGTCTATCCGCTGGTTGAATTTCATAATTAGTAGCTCTTAGATTCGATGCAGCCACAATAAAATCAATATGTAAATTATTATCATCATCTTTTTCAAATTCTAAAGGAACAATTTTCAAATCTTTTAAAGAATCAGGTGATGGTAATTCCTTTTGGACTTTATTCAGTTTGTTTTGATCATAATTTGAAGATCCATTAGTAATTTGTGAATCATTTTCAGCAATTCTTACACCAGATTTAGGAGTAAATTCAGGAACTTTAACCGAAGACACAACATTGGCAAAATAGACACGATCCCTAATTTGGCTTATGTTATATGTTTCTGCTCTTAAATTAGCTGCTGTAAAAATATAATCCAAATGCAATGAATTGTTCACATCAAATACAATCGGTTTTGGACAACGTTTGGGTCCTGACCAAAATGGTTGACCACTAGATGTTGTTTGGTCTGGCGGAAAATTAAATAAGAGTTGTTTGATTTGATTAGTGAACTGATCTTCAAAGTGTATTCTAGCCCAAGTAATACAATCATCAATATTTTTAGGACGTTCAGTTACACTAACCCTGACACTTTCTATAATTTCCATTGGTTGTAATCCAGGTAAGCGGTTCGTGCGATCAGTAAATGTAGGATCTTCTAAAAACATTTTAACATTTTCTGGAGCCTGATTGAAAAGTCCTTCGAATAAGTCTCTAGCCCACTGTAATGTATGTTCAATAGCATTTGGAAAATTTTTAAGAGTGCAAATTGGTATACTTTTTTCTGGAGGATCTTGAGATGTACTATATGATTCGGTCAAATTTGGTATAACTACTTGAGTGTTACCCTTTGTACCCAAAGTTCCGGATTCTAGTAGAGGTTTTTTGTAGAAGACACAACGTCTATCCATATATATACGAGCAGTAACATTATCTAATGCATTTGCCACACCATCCAAATTTTCAAAAAAGGTATCATTGTAAGTCTGTTCAGTTTCTGGACAAACTCGATTGGTCTGTGGCTCAACATTCACATTTGGATTCATAATTTTAATAGCTTTAGCTGCAGTTTCAGATTTTGATGTTTGAACATCATGGGGTCTAAATAAAAACTGTCTGTTTAAATTAGATTTTTCAATCAAATCCATATCAGTGACATAAATTTTACCATTGCCACAGCCAACTCCCATGATCGCAAAATTTTTCAATAATTCACACCCAATAGCTCCAGCTCCAACGACGAAATATTTTAAATTTCCTAAAATGGTTTGGAATTTTTGTCCATAAATAGCTACTTGACCATCATAACGATTACCAATAGGCTTTGCATCTTCCTCTGTAACTTCTTTAGGCAAAGATTCTGTAGCATCAAAGTAAAACCATTGGAAAATGGGACTAAATTTACCAGAACATGACTTCATAACTTCTTGAGCCACAATACCACCAATAAAAGATGTCATTGGATTAATATTACCAGCACAGACTTTTGAAAAAGTTTTAAGTAGTTCAGCATCGAGATCAATGGAATTAGTATTTACACTTTCTGCTAATTTCAAAAAAGAATTTGCATCATCAGAACTCCAAGGAATAGGTAAACGACCATTGACCGAAACAAATTTATGGAAAGCTATGAAAGCTAAATGTAATTGAGAAGGTCTGTCAAATTTTCCGAAGTCAGAAATTAAATATTCTGGTTCAGCTAATGAATTTTTCAAAGATTTGAAACTCAATTTTTTAGGCATTTTCACTTGAGTAGCAATTCCACCTTTAATATAGTCTGAATAAGATGTAGTATCCCCAATGCTAAATGTATAAGGACCTAATACAGTAATCTTTTTTGGTTTACAACCATTTATTTCGGTCATACCCTGTACTTCTTGAAATGTAACATAATCTCCATCCTCAAAACCATGGCGAGATTCATCCATACAAGTTACTACACCTTGTTCATCCTTTGTTACACCAGCTACCATGACAGAAATCGGATTTTCCCCAGTAGCATCAGTTACAGTGAAATCTTTGCCAAAGTCGCAGAACACTTGAGAGAACACACCTCTTGTATCAGCAACAATAAGAGCAATATCATTTGGATGAGTGATTTCTGATATACGCAACTGCTCATCCAACGTCGATTCGGTTAAGACAACTACTTTGAACTGTTTGATATAGGACTCAGACAAAGGACCCGTATAAGTGTTAACAGGCACATAAGAATTAAGTTCAGCCAACTTGGGGCAACTGACCTCAGCCCTATTTTTGCCAATATCGTTTTCGGACAAATAGAATTGTGATGACAGGTCTTTGAAGGCGCACGCTACCGAGTCATGCAACGTGACTGATTTGACGCCACCGAGTATGACGTTCTTGGCAATTTCGACGCCCAAGCCGCCGAGACCGCTGATCAGAACGTCGGAAGAGGCCATTTTGCGCATGGCATCGTGACCCAATACGTACAGCTGCCGCGAGTAAAGACCTTCGTCGATTTCACCGACACCGTTTTTAGACATTGTGTGATTGCTTGATACTGAGTCGACTGACACTGTAGACGATTCACCGGAAGCCAGTTTACGCTTCTTGGCCGGCAATTCACAGGTAGTGTCTAGTACTTCAGCACCAGACATCGGACAATACAAAACCGAATCGTGGAGTGCACGGTCTTTGTATTATTACGGTCACTATGATAACGGTGCACGCGCAGTGAGTTCACGAAAGTCCGATGACGTTTTCGCTGTACACCGAATGATATGGACGCGGAGAAAAATAAATAAAAATTAAAATAAAAACAACACTGCCGGTGCAGTCGACTAAGACGACGACACTTTACTCGATGCGATTTTATATGTTTAAAGTTCGGCGGAACGACTCGCGACGGAAAAAAAAAAATGCTCGGATATCCGCGTTCACCGACGATGACAATTAATTTTTGTTGAAGACGGCGTAAATGTATAATGATGATGATGATGATGACGAAGAACGGTGTTGGTGGAGTGACGGTCGGGACTCGGGGGCAAATTGAGATAGCGAGTTAAAAGTGAAACGGTATGCCCCGAAGACGGCGTGTCAGAGCGAGTGAGAGAATTTCGGCGGCGGTGCAAGATTATCCGGCCAATGGCGTCGCGGTATTCGCTTATCGGTTGACCGGCGCGAGTACAAAGACACTTAAGTCCGGTGTTCGTCCAATCGCATTCGCCGTTATAATTATTACTATTCTGTGCCATGACCATGGTATATGGTATTCTGGTCCATAAGTTGTCTTCTCGTATTGTACCGGTGTTTGCTGTACTCCTTGCCAAAGTCAATCAGCTGACGACGACCATTGGCGACATTGCACGACACGCGCGCAATTTCAATTGTTTCCAATGTTCGAATATTGAAATAGTATTGAAATTTGAAATGGAATATGGATCACTCGAAAATACGAATAGATGACATGCCTTTAATTTAAACAAATTTACAGCAGCTGTAAATCTGTATTGCTGTATTGGACGAAAAGGTATTACGGATTACGGAGTATGTTCAACAAATATTGTTTTTCTACATTTCAGATAGCCCCAAGATCTCTTATTTTAGTTTATGACTGATTTCAGGATATTCTGCATTTATGTCTGCGAAATTTCAACTACGAGTCAGCGCCACGCCACGGTAATGTAACCTTTGCTATCCTGGACTTCGTGCATGGTGTTTGTAATTTGTAGCGTTAATAATAATAATAATAATATAGTAAATAATAATAATTAAAATAATTTGTACGTGCATTGCGCAATGTCCGAAATGCAATGGAAAAATCACAAAACACATAAATGATAAAAGTTTAAGGAATAAACACGTGATAAGAACAATGATAATCAGTGATAACAGTATAACTAATAACAAAACGGATAAGTAATAATGAAAACAGCATTTTGGCGGTTTCCTCAAGCCATACTCGATCATTTGGGTTATAAATGTTATAATTGCAAATGCCAAAAGTTTATATTTTTTAATCATAGTTATTTTTTAAGAAATAACAAAATGACACAAAGATCGTTAATGTAAGTTGTTTTTGATTTATTATTTTGTATATATATATATATATATATATAACACATGACTAATTTTCTGAATAATTTTTAATAATAATTTGATCAGGTCTTATTTCGGTCCTATAAATGGAATTAAAAAGGAAAAAACGCCTCCAATTTTATCAGTCAGTACAACATCTTCTAAGTAAGTCAATATTCTGCATTGTTAGTAGATACTAGTATTCAAAAATTAATTACCTATTTAGTTATTTGCCAATGTAAGTAAATATTTCCTAACACTAGACAATTTAAATATAAAATAATTGATAAATTATAATAACTAAATAGTTCTTATTTTTAAATTGTTTATGGTGTGTTGTACAGTTTGGAAACTGTTACAGTACCTATCTAATTTTATTTTAATTGATTTAAATTTTTGAAATTTCTATTATAAATATTCCTGTAATCTAAATCTAGAATCCATCCTGTTTTTCTTATTAGTCCAGCTGAATGCTGATACCAAGGAAACTTGATGGTCTGAAGTCCAGTGCTCAACTTGAGGAGGGGCACAGGGAGATGGAGTACCCCAACTAAATATTCAGAAATTTCAGCGTATCCCTACATAATCTTATTTAATTATCATTAAATTACTTAGTAACATATCATAAAACTATTTTTCCTTTGTAAATTATTGTTGAATAAAATAATAAATTCTTATCTCTCTAAACAATTTTGGCCTGTAATGGTCCCAGGTCTAAATTATTTATGAATTATAAACTATAATTTATGTTATTTGGTAAATATCTAAAATTTATATTTTAGAGGTCTAGAAGTTGTACATGATAGTCCACTAAAGACCTATGGCAAAAGAAAGAAAAATGCAGTTTTATTTAGTGAGAGCAGTGATGAAGAAACCCCTATTGACAAGTAAAATTATTTTACCTTTAAATTATTTATAGATATTTTTGGTATTGATACTTTTTTTAATTTAATTTAGTAAGAAAAAAATCAAAGAAAATTCTCCACCAAAACTTCAAGTCAAAAGTAGTGATGAAGAAACCCTTATTGACAAGTAAAATTATTTTATCTGCAAATTATTTATAGACATTTGTTATTTATACTTTTTAAATTAAATTTAGTAAGAAAAAAAATAAAGAAGATTCTTCATCAAAAATTCAAGTAAAATCTACTAGTATTGTAAATAGTGATTCAAATGTTGAAAAAGACATTGAACCAAGTGTTGACAATGATTGTAAGGAGCAATCTCCAGAAAAATTAAATAATGAACAGTCACCTGAAATAACAAAGAAATCTAAAAAAATGTCTCCTATTGAAGATGAAGATAAGTCTTTAAAATATCATAATAAAATATCTGAGAAGGAGTACAATCCTTCAAAAAAAAATTACCACCCTGTAAAAGATGCCTTCTGGAATCATGGTCAACTGTAAGTAATAATTATGATTATTATAGATCATTTTTTGCAAAATTGTAATTCATACTTTTTTGAAAAGTGGTTAAATACATTAGCACTGAATTTATTTTATATTTTTGCAGGTTATAGTTAATAATTTTGGATTTATAGATATTTTTATACTTTTTTATATATCATTTTATTAATATGTGAAAAATCTTTTGAAACTAAAAGTTTATCTTCTACCCGATATCTTAATTATAATATAGGTCGAAATAGTATTTTTCATTATGTTGAATTGTGTTATATTTATTGAGGGTTATAACCACCATATAATAATTTTATAATATATACTACACATTTTACTTTTTTATTTTTAGGACTCCATATTGTGCGTTAACAAAAACTTTATTATGCATTGAAGAAATTAGTGGTAGATTAAAAATGATTGAAATACTTGCAAACTTTTTCCGTTCAGTGATTGTTCTTAGTCCAAATGATCTATTACCTAGTGTTTACTTGTGTTTAAATAAGGTTGTTCCTGATTACATGGGTTTGGAATTAGGTATTGCTGAAACAACACTTCTTAAGGTATAATTATTATGATATATTAAATTATAAAGTTATACTTAGTTAAATAATGATTTTTTACTTAATTATTAAAATAATATTATTTATATTAATTAGGCTATAGTTCAAACAACAGGAAGAAGTATGGCACAAGTGAAATCTGATGTTATAAAAACAGGTGATTTAGGGATTGTTGCAGAGAAAAGTAAAAGTAATCAAAAAACAATGTTTAAACCTGCCAGATTAACTGTGAAAAGTGTTTTTGAAAAATTAAAAGATATCTCAGAAATCACTGGTCATGCGGTAATATTAATTAGTTTTTAATTTAAATCTAAAATATTTGTTGAAAAATTGGTTTCTGTTTTAATTTTATAGGTACTTACTAAAAAGCTTGATAAAATCCAATCAATGTTTATTGCATGTCAAGATTCTGAAGCAAGATTTTTGATGCGTTCATTAGCTGGTAAATTAAGAATAGGACTTGCTGAACAATCAGCATTACAAGTAAAATATTTTTATTATATACAATTTACTAACCATCATAACTCTGTACTAATAAACAGTACAACTTTAATGGACACTCATACTTATCATATAATTATAACACTATTTTTTATACTCTAATAATTGATTTGTATGAAGAATATAATTTAATAAATTTTAGAGTTTTTTAAAATTATAGATTATCAATAATGTATTTTTTTAGGCTCTTGGCTTAGCTTGTTCATTAACGCCTCCTCCTCAAGATTTCCCACCTACATTACTTAATATTGCTAAAAATATGAGTGAAGAAAAATTCAAAAAACTTTATGATTCAAATTCTTTAATCATTAAAACAACTTATTGGTGATTAAATTATTTTTAATAATATTCGTGTACATAAATATGTATTAATATTAAATTAAAACTTAAAATATATTTACAGTGAAAGTCCAAATCTAGACATGATAATACCCATTATCTTAGAAGCCGGTGTTAGTGAATTACCTAATAAATGTAAATTAACTCCTGGAGTACCCTTAAAACCAATGTTGGCACATCCAACTAAAGGTGTGCAAGAAGTTTTAAATAGATTTGATGGATTAAAATTTACATGTGAATGGAAATATGATGGAGAACGAGCTCAGGTTTTTTATTTAATACATAAGAGTATTACAATTTTTTTAAACAATTTATGATTATAATTTTTATACTTTCAAATTGTTTTATTTCTATTTATTAAATATTATAAATCATTTTCTATATTTTAATTTATAGATTCATTTGACAGAAGATGGAAATATATATATTTATAGTCGTAATCAAGAAAATAATACTAGTAAATATCCAGACATTATTAGCCGTTTAGATTCGGTCAAAGGTCCAAATGTTAAATCTTTTGTGATGGATTCTGAAGCTGTTGCATGGGATGGAGAGAAAAAAAAGATTTTGCCATTTCAAATTTTAAGTACTCGTAAACGAAAGGTACACTTTATTTTAAAATATTTTGTTTTTGTTGTAACTTTTTTTAAATAGCTAATTTAATATTTTAATATAAAATAATATAGAATGCCAACGAGGAAGATATTAAGGTGCAAGTTTGTGTGTATATGTTTGATTTACTCTACTTTAATGGGGAACCATTAGTTAAACGACCTTTCTGTGAACGCCGCAAATTATTACAAGAAAACTTTATTGAGGTTAAAGAACAGTTTTTGTTTGCTACATCATTGGATACTACTACAATGGAAGAAGTTCAAGATTTTCTAGAAGAGTCTATTAAAGGTAAAGGAAAACATTTGTTTTAGAAATCTTTTTAATTAATATTTTACTTAATATTTATAATTTATGATTATTAATAGTGAAATCTGAATTAATTGATAAACTATTGGATAGTGAAAAAATTTGCATTATGATAAATTTGTCAATAAATTAATTTTGGATAGATTTATTAAAATAATTATATTTTTAAGAGCTATATTAAAATTTTATAAGAATTTTTATTAAGACTTGTATATTTATACAGATTATAATGAAATTAATATTTGGATGCTATTAAAAATCAGGATGTTAATTAACTTTAGTATTAGCTGAGTGAAACAGTTTTTGTAGTTTTAACTTTTATATTCAATTTAATGTTAATTATATTTTTGTTTGTAGGAAATTGTGAAGGTTTAATGGTTAAAACACTAGAAGAAGAAGCTACTTATGAAATCGCCAAACGTTCACGTAATTGGTTAAAATTAAAAAAAGATTATTTAGATGGTATTGGTGATACTATTGATGTAGTAGTCTTGGGAGGTTATTTAGGTCGTGGGAAGCGTACTGGTACTTATGGAGGTTTTCTATTGGCTTGTTATGATCCTGAAGGGGAAGAATACCAAAGCATATGCAAAGTATTAAATTCTTATATTAATAAGTATTAAATAAAGTCATTATTTATATATTATTAAATACTGAGTAATATTACATTAGTAATATAAAAACAATTATAATATGAATATTATTTAAATTTTTATTCTAGATTGGAACAGGATTTAGTGATGAGGATTTGCAAAAACATACAGAGTTTTTTAAGGATCATGTTATTGAAAATCCTAAAACTTATTACCAATTTGACCAAAGCCATGAGCCAGATCATTGGTTTGAAACAGTACAAGTATGGGAAATCAAATGTGCTGATTTGTCATTATCTCCAGTACATAGAGCTGCAATAGGTATTGTTGATCCCGAAAAAGGTATTTCATTAAGATTTCCAAGATTTCTTCGTGTAAGAGATGACAAGTCAGTTGAGCAATCTACATCAGCACAACAGGTATCTAAACATAAAATGTTATAAATGTATTCACTATATAAATGAACTTAATAAGAATAATCTATGATTGTTTTTCAAATGTAAGAGATACATATAAAATACTTTTATTGTGTTAATATATTATATTATTGTATTATGGTTAATTTACCTTCCAATTGTTATCAAATATATAGATTAAATGATTACCCATACATTGAAAATCATTTTATAAAGTAGCAAAACACTTTATATTAAAATACAAGTGCAAAAATAAACTTAACATTTAGACACAGTTAATGTTCTCATTTATTAATTATAATACAAGTATACAACTAATATGGTACATTTGCTATATTGTATGTGTGTAAACTAATAAAATAAATGTGGGTACTGTATGCTTTAAACTTAAACTATTTAATTCTGTTTAACTTAAAATGTATTTTTGTATAACTGAATTATGCACTGTGTGAAATATCCAAATACAAGAACATTTACGTAAACTTTGATTATTTAATAATATAATTACTTTTTCATCATGTTGATTTGCAATTATAAATATTTAGGAAAGAGTTTTTGGTCATAATATTTAATTTAAAGATTACATTTTAAATTATTATTATTATTAATAAATAAATGAAAGTGGAATAGTTGCAATAAATTTTGAAAATTTGAAAAGTTACCAAGTTAAAAATATACGTTATTGATAAAAGAAGATTTAATTGAATTTTTGATTATGTAATATTAATTCAACTCTTATTATACTTCTATTTTGTTTATTTTGCTTTATTATCCTTAATATTGCTAGCACATTTAAATAACTACTTTCAGTACTTGTAAATTTTTTGAAATTAATTACAATGGTATTTCATAATATAATTAATTTCGCGAAGTATTCTAATCTCACAATTATAATTTACATTTTTAAAACACTTGTGAGAATTTAGCTACGCCTGTTTTAATATTATTACATAATTATTTTCAGATAGCTGAATTATACTATAGTCAAGCACAAATTATAAATCAAGGAAGTACAAATACAAACAGGGAAGACTTTTATTAGGTTAATTTAGAAATTCATTGAATTGTAAAATAATTTTTATATAAGTTGATTAATGCCGATATTTAATTAATTAATTTCTTGTTAAATAAAAAATACATCATTTACTTGTATTTCAATGTAATAAAATAAATGGTAACTATAGATTTTACTACAGTTATTATGATATTTATTTTGTCTGAATAGAAAGTAATAAATATGTATCTTTTTTTAATAGAGTTGTAATTATTGTGTTCATATTTTCATGACCACCAAATGATATATTACCTATATAATTTCTGTGAAAATATAAGGGATTCGCTTTTCTATAGACAAGAAGTTGCATAGATCTAAAATAATTAAATACTTATGAATAATAAAAAATGTATTTATACATATTTTTAAATCAAAAAAACTTACTTAATGTTTTTTTTTTTGTAACAAGCTAGTGATTTGGCCCATAAGTGACAAACCATTTTTAGGTAATGGTAACTAATTTAACTAAGTGTGTCATGTGGGTACTGATTTCAAGAGGTTCATGAGACAACTCACTTAATTTCTTTACTTATTTTGGGGGTCTTAACACTATATTTTACACAATATATTATATAATTGTATTGTAGTTAATTTATTTTCCAATTATCGTTATTGAATATATAGATATATAGATATATATCCATATATTGAAATTCATATTATTGTTATAGTATTATTATTTGGCAGAGATCCTAATATTATAATAAGAGTAAATTGTTATCATTCTTTTAATGATATAAAGAAAACAATATTATAATAATTTTTTAATACAATTCTATCATTATAAATTATACACTATTAATATTATTATATGGGCTATTAATATTATTTTATTATTTTATATTCAATATATTAATATAATTTTTTGCTATTATCATTTTAATTGATTTTAACTTTTAAATAAGTAACTAAATATATACTAAAATGAAGTAATTATTAACTACCAGTTACCAGTAATACAAAAATAACAAATTAACAATTAGCTTTCCAGTAAAAACATTTAAGCATGTTTTACTAAAAAAACATTTAATTTAAAATACTTTCAATATTCCTGTAAAAATCACAAATGTTAACAATTTTAACACCTCAATGTTGGTTCATCAATGTAAAAATGAACAAAAAATATATACTCCCTGCTTTTGTTGTTGCTCTTGGGTGCCAAAATCTTAAATACGGCACTGCATGTGTATATATTGTATAGAGATATTATAACGGTAAACGGTTATAATATCTCAGCGTTGTCATGTCTTGGTCTTGCAATCTTTCGGAGAACAGAAAGTGGTAAACAGTATATCCTTAGTGGCTTTTGTCGTCCAATAGGTACGTGTTGCATGTCTAATCGCTCACCAGTCACCGCCAATAGTTGCTGAATAATTGACAGGTACCTATACCCACCTATAGACTATACCATTCAACTTGATTGCACGGAAACTATATTAGCGATCTCGTCATCGTTTAACATATTTACTTTGAATACACCTTGTTGCATCCTGTTGCTCGGACGCGTACCTACTTATTTAACATAGTTCGAATCGGATTAGGTTCCCGGTACGAAGAGTCGATATAGGTAATAATAATGTATCTCCAACATCCAACTTGACTATACAACGTTTAACGTAGTGTTTTATCAGAAAATAATTAAATAATGTAACAATATAAATAAAATAGTACTGATCACGGGTTGACACCAAATTAAATATGAAAAAAAAGAATATCAGGAATGGCGATGTAAAAAAATATATATATATATATATTTGTGTACAATAAATAATATGAGCGGACAAATATAATATTATTATGATTTTTAATGATATACATTTTCATAATACACAATATAACCCCATTTATCTTATCCAAATAGGTACAATGTTTTTTTTATTTGTGTCTTATATTTAAAAGGTTTACGGGTTGGGTCTGCGTAACATTAAATTCCGTACTAATAACAGACGTCGCACCCACTCTTTTGCTACGTATGTGTATCTCTGTGTAAACACGAGAAACTAATCAATTGAACAATACCTACTGTATAATATATAAACTACTATATATATTATATTAACATACCTATAATATAATACATTATGATGATGTTATACAGAAACATAAAGTAGTAGAAAGACCTATATTATAGGTAGGAGGTATATTTATAGGCATTAGTGTATAATATAATAATCATCCCGATTTCGTTTTCTTAATACACTACATAGAATTCCAATTAAAAGTATTTAAGAAATAAAAATAAATATATATATAACACGGGTATCTATTCGAAAAACACCATTTCGCCTCGAAAGATAAATAGGTATTATGTTGAACGACGAACGAACCGCTGCAGCGCACTGTATTCTTATTATAGACGTTATAGCTATTTACATTTGTTATATTATATATTTTATTACTTACAAAATTAAATATTCTTGTTATTACTCTTTTTTGAACACAAAATAACAAGTTCGAATATTTTTTTCTTTAAACTATTGGAATTAATAATTATTATACTAAGTACCCATGGGTTTAGGTTAGTATACACACAGGTCACATATGAATCTTTTAAGTTTATCTTAAACTGTACTGACTAGCATATTCAATATGTACTAAAAGTAAAGTGTATTGGTACTTATTTTAAATTAAAAAAAATCGTCACATTTCTCGTGTTTTGCCAATATAAGACGGTCGGGATTGATGTTCAGTTCATACAAGATGCCGTAAAGCTCGGCACGAGATGTTGCCGTGAGATCTCGTTCTCTTCCCAAAACCCAAATAATATCTGCAAACAATATTATTACAATCCGTTAGTATCTTCCAATGCAACATTCTACAAATATATCCTCATAGGCATGCACATAGACATAAGTGTATACTTATTGGAGGTACACCATTGAACTTCTAATGAGTACTTCAGCAGAATCCCCAAGTAATTTATTATGAAAATGTAGGTATGCAATATACGTCATATTTGTATCGTAACATTATTTTATGATTCAAGTACTATCAAACACATCATGATCTGGCGCCTATGTTTCTATACAACAGAAGTTATCAAGCTTTATATGGTACAAGAGGCGGATCTAGGAATGAAGAGGGGAGAGGGAAGACAAAAAAATTTACTTCAAACACATAAAAGCTATGTCACTAAGTTTTTTCACCGAATAACATGTTCATCATATACTTATATAAATGATTTTTAAATATATAATAATAATAATAAACTTGAAAATACACTTTTACTACTTAGATAACAAAATGTATTAGGTAACAGTAGGTAAACATTAGAATCATTAGATATCAAGGAGAAAGTGCAAAATATTTTTATAGAAGTTAAATTAAAATACTAGGGCCGCTCAACAAGCAAGAACAAAGAATGTTTTGTTTATTAATATTTGTATAGGTATATTAAAAACAACTTTTATAATACTTAAACTGTATTTGGATACTTTATGATATGTGTGCTTGTAATGTAACGTTTTGCATTTTGAAATTAAGAAGTGTAATCTAAAATAAAATGTAGGGTTTTTAGCTATACTGGATATTACAATTATTTTTCGAAGTGAGGCTTAGTGTAAATGGTGATAATACGTCAATGTGAAAAAAAGGCATAGAAAGAGATACTAAAATAGTTGTAGCTCATGGGTATAAAATATCTAAAATACAGCACCAGAAAGTACACATATATCTAGTTTAACAGCAAAATAATACATTTATTTGAGCATTTTTCTAGACAATCTTGAAAATTAATTTTTTTATTACTTCCTCAATATTTATAAGTATCTATGTCTTTATAAATTGTATTTCAAACTACCCAATGTCAGTTCGTTTAAAACGACCTTACATAGGTACCAGAGACACATTCTATAGAAAAAGTGTTAAAAGATAATAGATATAGCCATATAAGAGCAAACATTGTAGTAAACAGTTGGTAATAACAGTTTTGTCCAAGGTAGATATATATATATGTAGATATATATCCACATTAGTTTTGACCTAAAATTATAATCAAAAATTTTTTAGTAAACCTTAGTAAAAATTTTAGTAATTTTTGGCACAAAAGCACGCTTTATGACATGAAATCATAATGAACTGATAAAATGATGAGCAATATTGTATGAACTATGAAATATTACGTTATAAGAAGTATAGAAGGTTTTGTCTATTATTGAACTGAAAATTAAAGTAATCTTTTGAATATTTTAAGTGCTTAAGAAGGAGGGGGGTCAGTCCTCATATTCCTCTCTTGTATCCTTCTCTGTATAGTACGACCTATTTTGGTAATGTTTTAACTTTGAAGACGTAGGTATGATAATTAAATTAATGACTTTATTTTTGTTGCTTTATTGCATTTAGATAAAAATTTATGTGGACTCCTACAAGTGTAGGTAATAATAATGTATAATATAGAAACACGGAACACACTAAATCATAGTATACTCAATATTGATATTCATAGTGATTAGTGTTCATACAAATATTTTAAGTTTACATGATATAACAATTTATATATTTTAAAATTTATTGCGACCCGCCAAAAGTATAATCAAGACTCACTTTTGAGTCGTGGAACACAGTTTGAGAATCTTTTTTACAATTATTTTACCACAATCAAACCGCAATATATGCACCGGTGCGTTATACGTTACCTGTATGGAAAAGTCCAAAACTCGTGCAAGACCACAATATCGTGTAGTTATTGTAATCTGAATACATGATGTGATACAGACCAGTGGTCGGTAGCATACGGGAAAACAGACCGGGCAGTCGACTTTCAGCCCGATAGTTGAGCACAGATTTATTCTTTGACACGAGCGTGGCTACACCAGAAAATATATTGGGATTTCCTGTTCTGTCAACAATATATATAATATAATATTATAAATCAGTAGTTACAGTGATAATAACAGATACCTACAAGAAATGTGCATATATTATTATGTATCATCTATACAGGGCCCAATTTAAAGATGTATTGGGAAGCTTGGTGCGTTACACTTGATGGATAAACGGCAAAATTATTTCGAAATTGTAGAGAAAAACAATAAATCACGTCTGTATCCGAAAACCTGTGGTAAACTGAAAAAATGTCTCATCTTGAGGACCATCCCATTAAGATATAAGGCAATAGCCTTACAGAAATGCATGAGTTTTCGTTTACCAGGTTTCCCTGATGAGGTGAATGGAGGTTAAATATGTAATACCATAATATCTGTACTCTGTGTTTTATTTTTTTTTTAGTTTTAACTATCCTTATATCTATACCTTGGTATAGATATAATATTATTCATTACTAGTCGCGTATAATATCTACCTAATTTTTATAAATTATAGTTATAATCTTACAATTTATTACATGATTTAATCAGAGGCGTACGTAGAATTTGTTCAGGGGGATTCATAATTCACAAGAATAGATAATTTTTTTTACTCATCACTTTAAATCTCCTCCTCCTACTATATTATAATAGTAAATAGTATAATCATTAATCAGTGATATTTCCATCTATTTTGTCGTAAGTATACTATATGCTGCCTGACGAGTATTTCATATGGCAATTCTTTTAATAAATACGCTGATGGTAGAGGATCTAAATATAGATGTTAACAAAAAAATATAAATAATAATGAGCTGATCGTCTGAAGTAAAAAATAATCTCTATTACAAAATTTATTTACGCAATAATTATTATATTATATTTTATATTTTTTGTGAACTGCTTGAAAGTATACGCAGTATACCCGTGAATTTTCAAAGTAAACTTGAGAGTATAATATATAGTATACCCTATGGGAAACCACTGAATATAATCAGTAAAAATTAAATTAAATAAATAATTTATTTATACATGTGTAGGTCGAATTAAGTCAGTTCGACAGTTTTGTTTTGCCAATACTATTTCTCTCCAATATTATTTCTTCAGTTTTAGTATCAACTTCACGGTGAATATTTAGAGCTGCTAAATAATTAAACCTCACAGAATTTAGAAGATTTATTTTGATTCTTTTTAATGTGGAAAAGCTTCTTTCTGGTTCACACAATTAATATTAAGTAATTTGAATATATTTGAAAAGAAATCTTTATGGCAAGGGAATCAGTTGGAAGACCATGAATAATTGTAAACTTAAATTAGGCTAATATTGTCTACGCCAAATCTTTACTTCTACATAATTCAAAAACTTTTGAAAAGGAGGTGCCTGTCACCCTGACCCCCCTGCGTACACCATTGGGCCTTTATCAAGCAATTTATATAGGTATAATATTATTAGATGCCCACATCGTTTTTTCTCAGATATTTTTTCAGACCATTCAATTAAATCTTTATACGTAGGTATCCATCTATATTATTTTATTTTGAGAGAAACTTATACAACCCTGAAAGGTCAAAGGAAACTTGTTAAAATCAGGCCCAATGGAGAGCTATATATATATATGTTATGGTAAAAGATGTTAACGTGGTAGATAACGTCACTTCCCTGAAAATTATTAAATGTTGTACCTCTAAACATTCGCTAGTTATTGACATCTATTACCAGTTAAGCCGGTAAATTATGTATTTAGTGCAATTTGACCAACTTAAAAGTTGGTCAACCACTTAACTTGCACGCTAAAGTAGGTAAACGTAATTTTTAATTTTTACGAGAAAAATGTAAACTTAGATTTTTAATTATCTTATTTTATTTATGTTTTTTTATTTTTAATTGTGAATCAGTAAGATCATCATGCTGGTGTAAATATTGTTTATGGACACTCAATGATAATTGTATGTGACATAGCTTAAAAATATCGTGACAAACGTAGATATAATAGTATAGTATTTTATAACAAACGTAGAACAAAAACCAATTTTTATTAGAGATGAGAATGATGTTAAATATTATATCATACTAGACGACTAATTTGATGTAATTCACACGGTACAAATGGCAGTAGGGCATAGTGATAGAAATAGGATGATGGTTGAGTAAAAAAAAAAGTATTGTAGTGTAAGAACACTGAACAGAGGCAATTATGGTGTATTTAGGCTAATATTGTAACTGTCAAGTAAAACAGTCTAATCCAATCCTACATTCCGCACTTAATTCAAGGACACGAATTTATTCTATTAACATCCAATCGCATAACTTCAATAAATAGAGCCATTCTAACAAACTACCAAGATCATTAAATTTGTCAAGAAATTTAAAAATGTAACTGCTAATCTGGTTGTAACATTAAGAAATGTATATTGCCGCAAGGCAGCGGCAATTCCAAATATCTGGTGTCACAGTAATAAATAATAATAAATGCATAAATATCTAGAAATAGAGTATAATATTAAAATAATAATAATAATGATTATTATTTTTAATTTTTAATTATTAATTATTATTATTATTATTATTATTATTATTATTGCTATTATTTTGTTTATTATTACTTAAAAAATATAATATTTATCATAATTTACCAACAGTCTTAATAAATGACGTCATTGACCGATTAAAAAAGTAAATTTGAATTTAAAATGTTATTTTTTACACTTACCTATATAATTGAATCGTTTTAGTAAAAAACAGAATTTACCATCTATCGTCTTTCACCGTAACATATTATGCTTTGTTATTATTATCAGTAATTGCATTTAAATATACTTAAATAGGTACTTTCGGACGTTTTGATTAAACATTTCTTTTTTCTTACATCCTATTTTTCGTTCCGATCTGAACTTTGAACGAAGTTCCGTCGGGGCTCAAGGTGAAATTAAAAGTAGTACAACTTGCAGTCATCTCCATCATGTAGAATGTTTTCTCCACTTCATACCACTGGCCTTCGAACTGTACAAATCATTAAAACTAAGATAATCAAATTTAACCATTTTAATTGTAATCAATAACTAATTATCAATAGGTGGAATGGCGTACCCGCGTACGGGAAGGGTAGAACTCAAGATAAAACCCCTAGAGCCTATATAGGATTATAAAAATTAAAAAGCCGGTGAAATAGTGACGCCGCGGTCCAAGTGTTTGTCCTTCGATATTCTACTAGTAATATTTCAATTAATTTGAAAGGAATGATAAATAGTCATATTCAAAAAATGGTTTTGGGCGGATTGAAGGTCGATCTAATTAATATTTGAATAACTTAAATTTTTTCTTTATACTATTCAATATTAGTCAAATTTATCAAATTCGCACATTCACTCAGTATCATTTAAATATGTAATCCAATAATTTGATGTACTCATGTTTATTAATATTACATGTCTTAGAAGTTAGAACACAAAATAGTTATTTATATAATTTTATAAAAAAAAGTATTAATAAAAATCATTTAAAAATTAAAAAGAAATAATTTGTTATTTATTATTAAAAAATTATTTTTATCTAATATTATGTTTATATTACAATACATTGTTTTTAGAAATTCGACTGCACCGAATCTATTGACTTTTTAACAATAGGAAAAATAGCTTATTGTTAGTCCGTTATATTACATTTTCGAACTATGAATTAATGTAAAACTAATTATTTTATCAAGAGAAATACGGACACCTGACAAGCGAAAGTTGACATTTTTTTTTTCAAATCATATTAAGAAAATATTTATGTCCCAATCACACACAGTCACACGTGACAGCAATTTTTTAATAAATCCCTCTTCAAAAGAAAATTATGAAAGTAGGTACACCACTGAATACGAGTGATCAACAATTATTATAATAAAAGACATTCGTGATATACGAAACCGGTGTAACACATTCTATACTGAAGCTATAGGGAGGTATATTTTTATGCTAACAGTAAAGAAACAAAAATAGTAAGATATATATATATATATTACTATATTGTCTATATTATGATACTATTTGATTATTCATATCGATATCGATTCAGAAATCAATTTAATTGAATATATTATAAAAATAGCCAAGACTGAAGAAAATAAAGTTGAGTTATCAACATTTTTTTTAAGAAGAAATGTTTAATATCAAAGAAAACGACTACCGAAAAATTGTCACCAATGGGAACAGAAACTCTATGCACTATGTAAATCCAGG
Organism: Chaitophorus viminalis; assembly: GCA_025469195.1. Taxonomy (NCBI): domain Eukaryota; kingdom Metazoa; phylum Arthropoda; class Insecta; order Hemiptera; family Aphididae; genus Chaitophorus; species Chaitophorus viminalis. Next base: position 22,351 of record JAIPRK010000082.1, read on the forward strand.
CCCGGGTGTCATATTATCATACCCATAGCCCATTTATTTATTACACATTCTATAAATAATATATGGATGCTGTCAATAAATATAGTTCGGTACTTCAATAATCGTTTGGTCATTTAGAATAATAACGTACCAATTTCGGGTCGAACGTTTTCATCGCCTCTTTTTTCGGACACTTTCCCAAACTCTGACAGTTGGCGTAGTGTATCGCAATTAACGCAATACAAATCAATAAAACTCGAAACGTCATGTTTACGCGGTTCGTACCGGCTAAAATCGCAATGTATAAATAATATAAATTATTTAAAATAAATTATTAAAATACGTATGTATTACATCAAAAATACGTATAAACACGAAGGTGCTTATGTAGACAAATAGTAGTGTACACACGGCTCGGGCGCGCGTTAAAACAACACTAACAGACGGCAGTTCGTTAAGAAACATGTAGGTAAGGTCGTCGGTCCATGTGTCTGTCGGCCGGCGTGTAGCTACGCGGGAATTAGTCACGGTGTTTTCTCGGGTGTACACTCACGATCTGTGGGGGTTCGTACGATTATGTTATACGAACTATACCTGTACACACATATTGTACGTATTGCATCTGTAATAGGTCCACACATATATATATATAATAATAATTAATTATAAACGGTATATACGGTATGTATACACCTGTGACTAGGTGAACAGGTTCTTATAGAACCCACGTTACGAACAACATAATAATATAATCTCTCTCTCTGGCACACATTCTCCTACCATGCGAGTATGATACCTACGTACTTACGCTCTCCCAAACACAACATTATATTACATCGGTGTCGGTCATCCACATAAAAAAAAAAAAAAAAAATAAAAGTAATAATAAAATCCTTTATTTAACACTTTCGCCAGACATCTCACATATTATTATGGTTCTTTGCGCCCCACTTAACAGTAGTCGTTTTAGGTGAGAACTGACACACACACACACACTCACAGTCCACAGACTGTGTTATTAGTGCTTGTTTTTTAATTACGGTGAGAAAATAAACAGTTCAATCACATGCATCATACGTGTGTAACCATTGCTTAACAATAGTGGTAATACAAAAACCATACATAATGATAATAACCCATCTAGGTTTTCCGACTGCAAGCTGGTATAATACACAAAAAATAGTGACATAATAATATTATTACCGATAACCATAATTAAGGGGTGAGAAAAACCTGTTTTTTGATTATTTTTTATGAAGGCGAATATTTTTATTTCTGATATTATTCTTTTTCGCCATATAGAGCATTCAATGTGTCATAATCTTACAGTCAGTAATTTAAAGAGGACATTTTCTTATAGTTTAGGTTTTTTTTTTGTACAATCTGAAAAATTATTTTCTACAATAATTACAAGTGATGATTTTTAACAATATTAAATTTACAAATGGCAATGGGTATTTGTAGAAACAGCAGTCTTGATTGAAGAAACCAACCATTGTTGGGACTTCGGGATAAGGTAGTGACAGTCAGTCAATAGGTCATGGCACCATGTTCGCTTTAAGCGCCTTCTAGGGGGTTTTCTTAAAATTAAAAATTACTAAGCAAAAATTGATAAGTGTAATGTGTGGTATCATATCTTAATAAAACTGAATATTTGGTCTTTTATTTAAAAAATTATAAATCTTGAAGTTATATATATTTTGCAACTCATACATAAAAAATATGGGTATAATCATGAAAACAATAACATTTTGAAAACTATAAAGTTTTTCTATTTTTTATTTCTGTGTTTCCAAAATAAAATACAAGTTTATCTATATGACAGATTACATGGATCAATGGGTTGTTAATATCTTGTAAAGATTTTAAATTTAAAAGAATCTAATTTTTTTTATAATTTAGAGAAATTGATTATATTTTGATAAAATTATGATGACTGATAAAATTCATTAGTATTCTACATAAAATAAGAACTACATTTTTTAAAAAAAGAGGAAGTATTTTATTTTAAACAATTCTTAATTAATATTGTAGGTACATTCAATATAACAATGAATTGTATACAAACAATATACTATTATTTGGTATAAATATTGATAAACATATAAAACAAAATAAATATACTATAAAAACAATCAAGTATTTGAATTTACCATTTGATACTCAGCAGCTGGTCATTCTTTTTAATTTCTCGATATGTTGTATATAAATATTCATTTTTGTTGTTTTCATCCAACCAATTTGAGTACAAATATTTTACACTGTTATTACTTATTGGACTACTTTTAGGTAGTTCATCATATGTATTTTCTAAAATATTTATGAATTCTCTATTTGGCTTAAATTCTACTGGTTTCATTTGAGCACCACCATTTAAACAACCTAATAAACATTATAAATACATGCACTTTAATAAGTCTTTTTATTTTTGAAAACATATAATATTAAATTTAGAACAATAACATTAAATATATATAGCTTATAAGTTATTATTATATTACAAATTGGCAATATTTATTTAGAATTGAATATATATATATATATATATATATATATTTTTTTTAAATTTAATTTGCTTTTTATTAGAATAATTACAGCAAGAATTGAATATAAAAATTTAAATAACTTACCCGAAGGGCAAGCCATTACTTCAACATAATCATAAAGACATCTTTTGCTTTTTAATTTTTGTACAAGGTTTTGTATATTTCTAAATCCATTAGCTATAGCAAAACGTAGAACAACAACTCCATCAACTTCTAAAGTAGCTTCTTTCATATCAATATTCCTATTACATACCATGATGTAAAATGATAAAATATTTATAATAAATTTTATACAATGATTATGCTACAAACCTCAGAGGTTTAAAGTCAACTTTATCAACATTAATATTAAAAATTTCTTGAGCCGCATGGCAAAATATATGATGTGCATATCCTCCAGATCCAGAACCAATATTTGTGAATAATTTAAAATTATCATCTGGAATGTTTAACCAAGTGTCAAATTTTTCAGGAACTAAATTATTGAAAACAATATCTTGCTTGACTAATAATGCATCCACTTCAACTAAAATTTAAAATTATTATTTAATTATATAATAATAGGTATAATACTAAAAATAAGTAAAAACAATCTTTTGAATTTATACATACTAGATGTAATTACACAATCAACATCTTTAGTTTGAGTGTCTACATCAAAAAATTGATCTCTGGAGGCTTCTAACTTTTTGTCAAAGCACGGCATAACAGTTAAATGATATATATCTGTTCTAGGTTTATTTTTAATTTTTGAAACATAATCCTTGATAAATGAACCCATTATTTGCTGTGGGGATTTTACACGACTAATATATGGTAATATAAAATTTCCATGAGTTTTTTCTGCATAACACACCCAACCTATAAATTAGTTTAGTTAATAGAAACATTATTTATCAATCAATATTTTTAATTACTTTACCTGGACATGAAGATGCTAACATAGGTAATATTTTTTGTAATTTTTGTGCCTTGGCTGATTTATACCTTTCAATAAACTCATTCTGAGATTCTAATAAAGCTAAATCTTCTGCAAATTTTAAGTCCAATACCATGTCTGCGCCTAATTTCTTGAAATATCCTTAAAAATATTTACCATAATTATTAAATTGATATAATTCTATATAATAAATATGAGATTGGTGTAAAAATTACTAACTAAAGATGTTAGGTTAATATATTTATAACAAAAATATGTATAAAATGTTTCTTGAATAGGTAAAGAGTCAAAGTAAAGTAGATAGTAATATAATATTTCTAATATTTTAACTTATCACATTACTAAAAGAAACAATTTATATTAAAAACAGATAGCTTACACTTACCACATAATTTTAAAGCAGCACATTCAACAGTAATATTATTACTTACTGCAATTGATAAACATGATTGAATAGATATAGAAACCACAATAAATTTTTTGCTGTCAAGATTCTAAAATGTTCAAGAAATTAGTACATAAATTAAAAGAAAAATAACATTTTATGTATTAAAGCATTTACATTCTGAGCATCAAAAACACGCATCATTTCATCAGTACTTTGTTGTTGAACAAGGACAGTCTCGGCTGAAGTTATGCATCCACTGCATGCTAAACAATCAGTCAATGAAATTTCTACCTGCTTCAATTTTTCACTTTTGCCATTCTGTTAATTAGTTATAATATTACAAAAGTGCAATTTATTATAATTGAAGCACAATATACAATTTTCTAATTTCTATTAATATCTTAAGAAAAATGTAACTAATAATTTGTTTTTAGGGTAACATCATGTAAGATAACATGTAGAATTATATATATGTAGTATTGATTATAATAAGTTTCATTGAATTATAATATAATTTAAAACATTAATCTACTCTATAAATCAATGTTTATCATATTAAGAAGCTACTTAATATAAATAAACATTAATAAAAACCTCAAGATGAAAATACTAATATTCATTAAACTAGGATTTAGTTTCATACAGAATGATCTCTTTTTTTAATAACTTATTATTTAGTCAAGTTTGCCAAAAAATAATTTATAATACAGACAATTTTGATTGAAATTATCATGTAATGAACTCATAAAACACTTATAATAATTTGTTATTTAATTATAGAGTGATTATCATTTAACTAAATAAGAATCTTTAAATTGTATATACATGTATCTTTATTGGACCTTGAATCACTTTCAAATACTATAAGGCCATAAAGCAGGTTATTATATTATTATTTATAAAATTACTTTAGACTCTTGTATATATGAACCATCTTCTCCAATTTTTATCTTCGCTCCTGTCCCAATAGTTGATTTTTCGAATTGAACAGGCTTAATACACTCCTGTAAAACATTGATGGTTTAAATTGACTAATGTTACAAAAGGTTAGCATAAAATCACCTGGGATGGCGTAATAAAATCGTCTAAATCTGTTAACTTTAAAGCTCCACTAAAGCCCGAAGAAATCATTGTTGTTACCTTAATTAGAAATAATATTGAAGTAAATTTAAATTTAAAACTATAATGATTTTTAACTTTTTATTTATTATTTAAGTGATAATATTGGCATGTGATAAATTGATAACCCATTGAAATATAACCACAGAATAATTATTCTGTGATATAACCACAAAGATAAAAGATAAAAGATAACATGGCTCATATTCGGAATGTTGTTCGGTCGACCGCCCATAGAAAAGGTATTTTGTTCGACTATCGTTCGGGTTTCTATGATAACATCTGAAATCATGGAATCTATATAATTATTTTCTCTTAGTTTTCGAATCGACTACCTCCTACAGAGCACAGACTACATACATGAAGCAGTTCAAGTTCTGCAGTCTACATAACCAAGAATTAACTGCTGCAAATAGTACCTACATCTAACCACTAATCAGTGACGTATTTGGGGGGGGGCATAGACCACGGGTGGTAAAATTTTAGGGGCGGGAAATTTTGGAGAGCATTTTGATGTAATAATACCATAATTTATTTAAGCGTTAAGCGATAAAAATAAAAATAATTATATTAATAAAATTATTATTGTGGTTAACATTTATTACGAAATAATGATAATACCAGGACATAGAAAAGGGTTAAATCATTTTTAAATCGTAATAAGTCATTAACTAAGCGATTCGGTGAAAATATAAAACGTGTTAGAGCCGGTGTTTCTAAACCAATTTTAACCAAATATTTTGATAATTTGGAAGTTGTTTTACAAGATGTGCCGGCTAGTAATATTTTTAATTATGATAAAATTAATTTTAGTGACGATCCCGGAAAAAAATTAGTAATTGTTAGACGAGGTGTGAAACATCCGGAAATAATAAGGGATTCATCGAAGTACTTCGGTTATGTTTTGTGCAGCCGCATATGGTAAAATTGTTCCTCCAAACACGGTTTATAAATCGACATATTTATATCCAACATGGATAGAGGGTGGCATCCCAGATGTCAGATTTAATCATAACTCAAGTGGTTGGTTTGACATGAGTATTTTCGAGGACTGGTTCTCTTTTTCGTTCATACCATTTATTAAAAATTTAAATGGTCCTAAAGTCATACTAGGAGATTATTTGGCGAGTCACCTCTCTTTGGAAGTTATTAAATTATGTGAAACTCATAATATTAGATTTGTGTTACTACCACCAAATGCAACCCACCTTTGTCAGCCATTGGATCTTGCGTTTTTTCGTCCTTTAAAGGGAGCATGGCGAAAAGTATTGGACGAGTGGAAAAAAAAACAGAGGTGTATTGCCTAAATGCTTATTTCCAGAAATGCTGAAAAAAGCTTTAAATACGGTCGAATCACTCGAATCGAATGTCAAAGCTGGTTTTATGGCAGCTGGAATAGTTCCTTTTAATAAAGACCATGTGTTATCACGTGTAAAATCTAGGCCTGAAGACGAACAACATGAAGAACAGATTAGAAATAGTTCGTGGTCACAAGCATTTGTTGACATTTTACTGGATGTTCGTTTAGTGGATAAAATCGTAGGAAAGAAACCAAGAGGAAAGAAAATTGCGATTGAGCCAGGTAAAAGTGTCGGAGTTGAGGATTTTGGAATTACAACTGAAGATGCTGAGGATAGTGAGGAAGATATAGATGATCCCGAACTCGATGAAAACGTACTGATTAATGATGAAAATCAACCGTCAACTAGTGGTACTATAACGACTCAGCCAGAGAGTTCTACCGATTTTGAGATTGATGATTCTATTTTAGTTAGATATGATACAGGTAAAAGTTACCGTAAATATATAGGTCAAGTTATTAGCGTAGACTATCCTCTGTTGAACGTTAATTTTTTGAGAAAAAAAAATTATATCTCTGGGTCTACTATATTTGTGTTTCTTAAAGTAGCAGACAAAAGTAGGATTAATGTTTTACAGGTAGTTACCAAAGTCAAACTTTTGGCCAAGTTAAAACGTCAAAGATTTGTTCTGGATATAGATGACTCAAACGTAGAATATATATTTATTTAATATATTGTAAATATGACATTTAATAATAAGTAGTTGCTTCAAAGAGATAAAAGGAGTTAATTTATTTCATACTAGGTTGTTTTCCATTTTTTATTTAAAATACGAAAGTTTTGTTACGTTTTATCATTTGTTTTTCTAATATATCTTTCAAACAAACATTGTTTTGTTAAAAATCATTTTTTAAAAATTTAAAATGTTGTCCGGAGTCACCCACAATTAGTTTAAAATCGATTTTATATGAAAAACTTATAGCGTCCGAAGTCACCCATTTTAGGGGATGACTTCGGACAACTTTCAACTTTTTAAAAAAATGTGTTCTATTTAATTATTATTAATTACAATGACTTGATTAAAATTGTAGACATATTTAGATATTATATTATTTTTTTGAGAATTTTAAATTAAAAATATTCACTTGTTTTTGACAAAAAACGTGAAAAAATGTACGAAGTCACCCACTTTTACGGTACCTACCCCTGTACTGTTTGTACATTTGTAATGAAAATATTTGTATTTTTTAATAAACATATATAATATATATGTTCAATCATGGTTAAAATCCTTTATACACTATAAGAAAAAAATATTAAAAATTCAATGAAATTAAATGTGGAGTAATAACTAAATAGAGATATTTTTAAAAAAATTAAAAATATTCTACACAGTTTTCTGTATTTGGTGACAATTAATATAACTGATATAAGCATACTCTACCAATGAGTTGTTGAGACAAGATCTACAGAATTTTACTCTTTTTGGTGGTTTTTATACTACCGAAAAATTGGCACCATATTTTAGATTCTGAATGAAGTGGTTTTACAATAATGTGTTTTTTTATATTTGTGTCTGTCATCACGTTTTGGAGCAGTAAAAATGATTCAATTTCTATAAACAGTACTTTTTCTGAGAGGAAAGCGAATGTAGATGATACTCGGGCATGTCAAAAATTAAACTTTTTAAATAATTTTCAATAGCATCCAGAAAAACAATACAAAAATGACGGAAAAACGGAAATTTTTACGCAAAACCACGTTTTGACCAAATACATTTTAGATTCTGAACGGAGTGATGAAATCTATTGGTTTTACAATGATGTATGTTTTTTTTTTTATTATTTTATTTTTTTTTTTGTGTCTGAGGACACCATTTTTGGTAATAAAAATGCTTCGATTTTCTTAAACAGGAACTTTTCTGAAAGGAAAGTGAATGTAAATGGTACTTGGGCTAGTCAAAAATTCAACTTTTTCAATACTTTTTTAAAAAATCGAAAAAAAATGATAAAAAAATTACGAAAAAACGGGAAATTTTACGCAATAGCATGTTTTTACAAAATACATTTTTTTTAAATGTTCTAACTCAAAAACCAAAAACCGTAACAACTTGAAATTTTCACCAAATCTTTATATTGGTGTTTTCTATACATGGTTAAGTTTTCAAAGTATTTTGACATATTTTGACTTATTTATAGACAATTTAAATTTTCGATTTTTGTAAGTTTTTTTTTTTTTAAATATCTATAAAATTTTTTTGGCTGTCCAAAAACTCTTGAAAATGAATTAAAGGATTAAATATAAGTAATACTAATTGTAACTAAAAAATATCGGAGATGGTTTCACTCAAATTTTTTTTATAAGCCCATAAAGTTCAAATTTGTATAAAATATGTTAAAATCGCGATAATTTGCAAGTTATTTTGTAGTTGAAAATTCATAAAATTTTTTCTGTTTATACTTAAGGTTCAAAATTTTAACACTAGGTTGTCCATAAGTTAATCTTCAAAGATATATAAAAAAATTTCTACCGGACTTAAAAGAAAAAATTTTATGACTGTTTGAAATTTAAATTTTTACGAAATTGCATTATAATTCAATTTACATATAAAATACTATATTATTATATACACATTTTAGATAAACATATTAACTCCGTTCAGAACCGTTATTCGTATACAATGAAATCTATCATTGCATACAAATTTAACAAATCCATTGTAATAATGACTTATCCTATAAACGAGGTGCACTTCACCCCCAACTGTATAACAAAGCGAGGCCCACCCGTTCTTTTTATATCAATGATGAGTTTCGTACTTCAGTCTCTAACCATATCCTTTTCCATTTAGCTTGTAAATCGTTTTTATTTGTGTCAACTTCCCAAATAGGGAATCTGGATTTCAGTATTTTATTTATATGGTGTTCTATATCATTATAAATATGCAGATAATCGTTTATTTTAATTTTACTGATAATATTTTGCTGTTTTTCAGCGAATTACCGGAGGTACAATGTTAGAGAGAACAGGAAGCTATTGAGTTGGAGTGCTTCTTTCTGTACCCGTGACTGTTCTTATTATTGCATTCAGTTGAAAGTTAATATTCTTGCAGTGAATAATCTTTTTCCATACGGGACACCACACAAGGCCCAAAATCCTTCGTTCTCTACCATACAACCATTAATCAGCATAAGACATAGAGTACTATCATGATTAATAATATAATGATTTTAAAATTTATTGCGATTAAGCATTTTCAAATATTTTTAACTAGTACCTATTTCTGAGTCTTTTTCTAATTATGACAAAAAACTGTATGAATACATGTATACTTTACATGAATATTTTAAATTATTATTTTACATTTTAATTACTTTTTTTCTAAGTGCATAATGTAAAATAAATATAAGTAATTTGTTTGGTATAAACATAGATATTACTATATTAGAACAATATAACTCATATAATGACTTTTTATTTCTATGGCATAAAATTTAGGAAAACCTGAGTAATTGTGTGATTTACTCACCTAGAAAAAATATATTTATACCTATATTGTCTCTTCTCCCCTAAATAAAATATTAATAAATACCTATATGTATTCACCCGAAAACCAAAAAATTGAAAAAACTAATGTTTTAGAGGTGAAAAACTTTAAGCTCATATCAAATAAATTTCCTGGGTATATGGGCCTTTATTCTCAGACAGTATAGCATACTGGCATATTTATTCAGAATATCTTATTGATAATTTGTTTATAAAATAGTAAATTTGGGAAACAAAATAAAAAAGTGGGAAAATCGATCTAAAGTAGACTTAACGACGAATTTAAATCACTTATCAAAATTCTCATCGCATTAATTGAACGATTGGTACGTCGGAAATAGAAGACGTCTAAATTTCTACATCACGCGTGTGGTAGACAGAGACAGAAAATCATGACTTTACAATTCCCTTAATATAAATATAAAACCAAAGTATATTAGTCGTTCAAGCTATGGAATTCATATAGATGCGTAACCTTAGCAACGACCCCTTCACCATTGAATCAATATAACATTATTATTTTCTAAATAAAGGAAGATTAGAAAGCCTACTTTGCATAAACTTGAAGCTTATTACTTATCAATAAGTCATAGTTGTAGAAAGCATTCTACAATAACATTAGATAATGGGTTTTTTAAAAGTTATACTCTAATAAAATCTTTTTAAGATGAATCACAAGTATAATTTTTTATTTATTTATTTTTTTTTTTTGAGAAAATTAACAATAATAAATGTAATAAATATAACTATGTTATGATTATTTTCTAGTAATTCGAAAAATGTTGACAAGCAAAATCTACATAGTGAACATATGGGATCAAATTGGTATAAACAACAGCAATTTGAACCTTTGGTATGATTTTCTTATTATTATTTAAAATTATAAGTATTTTATTATATAAAATGCAATGAATTTAAATTGAATCTTTAAATTTTGAAAATATTTTTTACAGCCTGGCTATTTGCAGTATGCGAACACGGAAGAAGTGGTTTCGAATAACTGTATGTATTTTATTTTCAATTTTAACATTTTGTATTATAAATTATTAATTTAAAATATGCCTAGAACTATAATCTTCCTACTGGGAAGATTAAAATTATATAAAATATTAATAAAACTGTTCCTTTTTAAAATACCTCCAATAAAATATCATCTTATACCAGAGGAAATATATCAAACCAATAAACTTATAAATATAAACATAAAAGCAATTGTAAATATTTATTGAATATTAAAATAAATTTATTTTAATGACTATTAATACTTCAATATTAAAACCCTTTTAGTGTAGGTGTTCTATGTTATACTGACATGCTGTTATAGTTTAAGTATTTGATACCTTTTTTATGGATTAAAACCATTTAGAAAGAGTCACATAAATATATCGTTTAATTAGTGTTAATTAATATTCTATTTAGTGCACTCAAATTATATTATACCAACTTATATGCAAGTATTCAATATTTTTAAGACGTTTGTTCATTATATACATGCATTTTATTTTAACAATATGTTTGTTAGTAATTTTATTATTCAATTATTCATTTAATAAATGATATATATTTTTTATATCTATTAAATTTATTTCAATATAAAATATCCTTCGTTAGGGGTATTAGCCATAAATTTTGTTTTAAAGATTACAATATTGACCGAATAGGTAATAAACTGATAATATTGTATTTTGATAGCGCTATATAAAAAGGAAATAACACATAAGCATAATTGTATTAGACATTAGACAGTTAACATTGTAAGATAATAATATAATTTGTTGGATGAAATGTTTAGTAATTGATCCGAGTAGTGCAAATTTCAAATGTATATCTGATCCTATATCAAATGAAGAAAATATCATCCACAATGAAGATACGTGTAAAGACGAACAACTCGAAATATTCAGCCTGGAAGCCGCCTTGAAATATTTTAGAACGGCGAAAGAATACAAATTCATATATTTAATCTACGCTGTCAGCAAAGAATCTAAACATTTTTCACCATATAGTTTTAAACCAGTGCAATTCAAGAATATCGATAAAAATTGTTTTTTTACTTTAAGTAATAAAGGTATGATGTCAAACATTCAAAATGAAGTAACATTTACGCCTTTTGCAAGATTTGAAGAAAACTATAAAAATTATCAAAAACTTGTAAAAGTAAGCTAAGATGTATATGAATTGATAAAATATAAATAATTGATATAATTGATATACCTACCAGAATTTTTGTAAATATACTTATACCGCATATTTTAATGGCATATAAATATTTTACAAAATATCTGTAGATTAAAGTGTTATAGTTTTAAAATTTTTAACCAGTCAATTCTGAAATAAAATCAACTGAATTGAATTTTTTCACAAATTCTCCCAGTACCTAATTTAACTAGGACTTATGATGATGTAAATGCGTACAGTGGAATGAAAACTTATAATTTAATGAAATCAATTTATTATTTACAGCTGCCTCTTTTTAAAAATTATTTAATTTGGAAATGTTTTTACTTCTGGTACAAACACATTTCGAGGAACAAGTTTTATTGGGCTCGAGAAGAATTGCTAGTAGTTTTCGATCGTATACGTCATGCTACAGTTAACATTTTTAATATCATACTCGAAACTACAGAAAAGATTATTATATACGATGGTTCGATTACTGAAGAAAACACTCTACAAGGTTTTAAAGAACAACAAGTAAGTCATAATTATATTTTATTTTTTATATGTACTCTTAGTATCTGAACATATATTAATTTTATAGCTTTGTGTTTATTATCTTCAAATTTCAGTACAAAATTGATTCAGTCATATTTTACATATTTAATTACATTTAAAATATCATAAACATTCTGTGTACCATTAGCATAGTTCTCAAAAAATATATAATTTTATAAATTATTATTATATATTTTAATATTAATATATTTTATTGTTTATTTATAAAGAATATAATCAAAGCTCAGTTAACTATATTATAAATCAGATGAAAATTAATTTCATTAGCTATTTATACTATATAATTAACTGACTAATAGATGTATCAGTTTTAATTGTAAATACAATTACGAAGTTTCATCAAGCTAGTTATAGCTATAGTATAAATAATATGATATTTATTTTCTTATTTTTAAATGCGACACTTTTAGGATAAAAGCATTAAGCTAGCTATCCGACAGTTAAAAGACTTGCGGCAAACAATCAAAGATCAAGTTTTAGATGTATGTTTAAAAACACTAAATGAATCTGGGTTTACTGTAGACGACTCAAATTTGTATATTTCTAAAATGACCGAGAAAGCGAAGACAGAGCGTTACAGGGATACTATGTACGCGATGCCGTTTGCAAAACAAAGGGCCAAATTCAAATGTTGCCAGAGAATTTGCCGATTCATTATGTTAATTGACTTAATCTTACAATCTCATTTGCATAAAGTCATCCGAAATCAGATCACGCGTTTTGAGACTGACCTACGGAATCATTTCAAATATATTCCAAGCGATGATTTACTAAATGAAACCAACATAAAAACCGTTCTAGAAAACGAGAGGTCTTCAGATGATCCCAGGGTATAATTGATTATTATACAGTTTTTTTCGTTTGGTATAAAATAATCAATATTTACTTTATTTCAATAAGGCGCCACTATTTATATTAGAGGTTTCATTGACGAAAACTGGTATCGAGTTCAATAACACACAACATGATTTTAACACATATATATCAATTTTATTGGAAAATTGGAAATGTATTATGGTTACACACACTCCTCCACTCTTGAGTGACGACGAGTTTAATAGTTTCACTCAGTATGTTTAAAATTTATTAAAAATTTAAGTGCAAGCTATATTGTTTTTAATATGACATAAAAATGTAGACCAACTATTTGTGGTAAAAAAAACAATCGAATATGCGGCAATGGTACGTCATTACAGTTCGTGTTTGATATTGATGATGTATACCAGAGTTATATCGAAAAAATATTAAGCTACTTCAGTACGAACTATGATGCGGTGTACAAATACTTAAAACGTCTAGAATATGTTCACGTTATATACAAAGAAAACGAAAACTTAGATCCGGGAACCATTGAGAATGAAACTAGTAATTATATACAATATATTTATGTATATCTACAAATGCGACATTGGACTTAGAAATGACAAACATTGTTAAATCTTAAACTTAATAATAATATATATCGTTTATTTTTTAAGATATAATAAATTTCCGGCAAATGTTGGAAAAATATAGACGGCAACAAAACGATGTGGATAAAATTACGCCTCAGATGTTAGCAATATTCTACTTGAAACTACATTTATTAAAAAGTGTTGCTAAATCAACGTGTGAAAAATTATTGGAATTGGTAGAAAAAACAATGGTCAAGTATGTGTGTTACTTTAACACGATAAATATGTTGGTAATGTAAATTATTTCATTCAAATTAATGCATTTATAGAGTTGGAAAAAATTTGGTTAATGAGCTGTTAAATGAAATAAACGATTCGCTTAAATATCTTCATACACCCCCATCTACTGCTGCACAATGTGTTGCTTATAAAAAGTTTTTAGAAAAGTGTTCTAAAAGGGTTTGTAGAAAAAATAACATGTATTTTGTAGTAATTAAAAATCTAATTAAATTAAATAAAACTTGTTTCGATATTTTAGCTGGAAGAAATTGATAATGTTTTAAATTATATTAGAGATCTTTATGATTTGGCCGAAGAATTTGAAGTACCCGTCCCGGAAGATGATATTGAAAATTATAATGTAAATATTATAATAACGAAGTATGAAATAATTGATAAATTTAAATTGAATAATATTGAATTTCAGAAATTCTCAATCGTATTAACTAGTTTACATACAACATTTGAAGAAATTAACAATGAACAAGATAAACTTATTGACGAATTTGTGAAAAAAATTAATATTCATATAGTAGATATGCTTCGAGAAGTTAATCAGATAAATATTGAAGCAAATGTAATAGTCAAAACTTATTTATTACTTTAGAATGTTGATCACTCGCTTACTTAGGATAAAAGTGCTATTAATACAATATAATTACCATTAATGTATAGGTGAATGATAGGCAGCTTTAATTGACATACAATAAATAAAAATACAGTCAAAGTTAAAAATCTCATAGCCAAACTACAAAATTACCTTGACAATCTAAAGGAGCGACAATCAGAGAAATAACGAAAGGAAATATAGCGTACTAACGCTAATTTTTCAGAAAACAACTTTTTACTATGATCATTTTTTGTATCGAGTGTCGAATCTGAATCTCTTATGAAGATACCGGGTGTCCTGGTAGGTGTCTCTCTCTTAATCTGCAATTTCCAAGCTATTAGTCATTATGTCCAATTATCTATCCAGGAAAATATAAAAAAACATTACGATGATCCACTGATAATCCTACGGATAATTGAATAATTCTCACTAACAACAATTCAACCATACAAAAATATTATCTAGTTGTAATGTTGTAAACAATAATATGTACATTATGAGTTCATTTATTTATTCAATACAAATTACTGATTCCTTGATCTGCATACATAAAAGAAGTCTTGACAGACTGAACTATGATAGTTAGCGACTTGAAATTCTCGGGATCATGACATTGGACAACCTCGGACAGACAGATAATACGGCCAAACATCGATAGGCTGAATAAATTTTAATTTTCCAAGATAATCAATAATAACTAATTCAATTATTAAAAAAAAAACTTATTTTAAAAAACTTAGAACAAAATATTTATTAAAAAATCAAAGAAGAATTGAAAATTTGCAGCTTAAAATTTAAAAATATTAAAATCTAAAATAATTAAAATTTAAAATCATAGCAAATTTATCAATTTAAAATAGCTTATAATTTATAAATGATTAAATAAAAAATATAAAATTATCACTTCGACACGATTTTAATATAATTAATATTATTACTACAACATGTACATCGGGTTAATTTATGATGTGATGATAGTAATAAATAAAATTATTTTTATCGTAAGTGATAACTGATAACCTAGAGTATTTAGTTGTTGCAAGTGTGCGTATTGCGATACATAAGATACAAAATTGAATATACACAATAAATATTAACAAGTTTTTGTGGTATTTTGCTATGTATATAGTCGATCTATTAGCTTATAGTATATAATTATGTATGGTATTAGTTAATGCATTAGTTATATGGTTATTTATTCGCTTTATACAATGGATCAATTAAATAAATTAAACACAGGTATGAGAACAAAATGAATAATGTAAAATTGTAAAAATTATATTAGAATTTGTTGGTCACATGTACGACTCAGCCCATCGACTCTTTCCCGAAATTTTCAGAGTATGTTTGGATCATAGTATAGTCTAGGCATGCAATAAGAAATAATTTTTCGAAAAACATTTTTTTAAGGGTTGATGGCCATTTAAGCACTGGGCCGGACGTATCATTTTTTTCACTTATTTCTTATTTAGATAACATCTCATGTTGATTTCAATTATTACCAATTGATAGAAAGTATAAATATGTTATACCTAGGATTATTTATATAATATAAATAAATAAAAATAAGTATTCATTTTTAAATTATTAATGATTTTCTAAAATTCAACCCTTAAGAGGGCTAAAGTGGAATAATGGAAAATATTTTTACCTAGAACCACTGAAGTTTTGATTATAAAATCATGTAATAGTAGAAAACTACTATTACCTATACTACACAACTTTCAAACTAGTGTTATTTGCATTTAGATTTTCATAATACTGGTAAATTTAACCTGGGGAAACGCAGGGCAATGAAAGCTAGTCGAATAATTTATTAATGCTAACGAAATGCCTCACATGCGTATAAAAGTAATGTTTTGTTCTAAGGCTGTACTTTATAAGATAATTTTATTTTTATCATAAATACTTGTGTTATTAATAATAACAATTTTAATTTTGAATTATTATTATTATTATTTTATGCAGGAATCATGGTTAACTGATATTAGTTCAAGTAAAGAAGAAGTAAAGTTATTCTTATTTAAACTCAATAACCGATTGATTGAATGCCAAGAAGAAGCAAATTTATACAAATCTTACCAACATTTTTATGGAGTAGAAATAGCAAAATTTGATACACTAAGAAATGCGAGTGAATCTGTTCGACTCAGAATACTTCTTTGGGATTGTTTGGATGAATGGGAAAAGAAAATGTCTGTTTGGGAAGAGGACAATTTTCATAATTTGGACGTGGGACAAATGAATACATTCCTAGCACTTAATTTAAATTATGTAAATGTGTTTCAAAAAGGCCTTCCTGATTGCGATCACATTCGTTTAATAAATAACAAAGTAGAATCGTTTAAGCAAAAAATGTCAATAATTACAACACTAAGGAATCCGGATCTCAGGTCCCATCACTGGACTATAATAGAACAAATACTGGGGACAAAATTTCCAACTAATCAGTCTCTTACTTTAATTATGCTCGAAGAATTAGGTGCCTTTAAACATGGTCCTGCATTGATGGAAGTTTCTGGTCATGCAAGTTCTGAGGCAACTCTAGTGGCATTGTTGAACAAAGTTGAAGATTCATGGAAAAAAGTAGAGTTAAGTGTACTTCCTTACAACAATTCTGATGATGTTTTTATACTTGGTTCGTTAGAAGAAATCCAATTAATATTGGAAGAAGCAAATATGAATTTAAATATTTTAATTACATCAAAACATGTAGTATCAATCAAAACAAGGGTTGAAGGATGGATAAATTCAATGAACATTATGAATGATATCCTTGTAAGTAATCATATCATACGTAAATTTCAATTATCTTAATAATTTATAAATTAAAAAAATAAGTGCAATTTTCATAATTAAGAACCTAACCACAAATATTTGTTTAGACGGAGTGGACATTGTGCCAAAATAATTGGATGTATTTAGAGTCGATATTTGCTGCTCCAGATATACAAAGGCAATTACCCAGTGAAGCTAAATTGTTTAATCAAGTAAATAGCTCTTGGAAAAACATAATGCTAAATGTAAAAAAAAATACTTTGGCAATAAGTACGTGTACTAAACCAGATCTATTGAGTGTTCTTGTAAAAAATAATCAAGAAATAGAACAAATTTTATTATATTTAGAAGCGTATTTTGAATCAAAACGAGTTGTATTTCCACGATTTTATTTCTTGTCCAATGATGAGCTTATTAAAATAATTACTCAAGCTAGGAATGCTAAAGCTATACAACCATACATAAGTAAATGTTTTGATGCTATTTGGAGAATACAATTTGAAAAATATGACGAAGAAAAAAAAACACTACAATCGGAGAAAGAAGAAAAAAATAGTTCGTCTACCAACATCATTGCTATGACATCTCACGAAAAAGAAGTTGTCAAATTTTTGTCAAAAGTTAAAGCTCAAGGAAATGTTGAATTTTGGCTGTCTAAAGTAGAAAATGAGATGATGAATACACTTCGATCACTTATGCTCATAGCTATTGAAGATTATGATAAAATCCTAAAAGTAAAATGGGTGTTCTTACATTCTGCTCAGGTTACAATATAAGTAATATAAGTAAGAAAATTTGCCTAAAAAAATCATTTTTACAGATAGTGCTGACAGTTTCTCAACTAATGTGGTGTCGCGATGTACACCATATTCTTAAACTTGATTCCAACGTACAACAAGCTTTAATTGAGTTTGAACAAAAATGTTTTAAATTAAGTATATTTGTAAAATTAACAAAATCAATTAAAATCATATTATAATAATTTAACATACACAATATTTTTTCTGTAGGAGTTGAAAGATTTAGCGGCTATGGTCCGAGGACAGTTAACTAAACTTCAACGTTCGGTAATACGCTCATTGATAACCATCAATGTCCATACTAGAGATATAGTATCTGTAATGGTTGAACGTCAAGTCAATAGTGATACAAACTTCGAATGGCTAAAACAACTGCGTTATTATTGGAACACTGTAGACAGTTGTGTTGCATACATGGCAAATGCGCGCTGGCTATATGCATTCGAATACCTTGGTTCTTCTCCACGGCTAGTTATCACACCGTTAACTGACAAATGCTATTTGTGCTTACTAGGTGCACTTCAATTGAATTTATGTGGTGCATCGGTCGGGCCTACTGGAACTGGTAAAACCGAAACAATTAAAGACCTTGCGAAAGCTTTAGCTACACAATGCGTGGTATTCAACTGTTCTAAAAGTTTAGATTACAAGGTTCATGCTACATACTTAGGTTCTTGAAAATTTAAAATGTTAATTATGAATTATTTCCATAGACAATGGGTAAATTCTTTGCCGGTGTGGTTCAATCTGGAGCGTGGTGTTGTTTTAATGAATTCGACCGTATAGAGATCAACGTGTTGTCGGTTGTCGCGCAACAATTAATTACCATTATGAACGCAAAAATGAATAATACAAATAAATTCATATTTGAAGGTCGAGAACTAAGACTTATAAAGACATGTGCAGTATTTATAACGATAAACCCAGAATATGCGGGAAGGAGTGAATTACCAGATAATTTACAAGCATTATTTAGACCCATGGCAATGATGGTTCCTGACTATCGATTGATTGCTGAAATCATCTTATATTCCGAAGGATTTGAATCATCAAAAATGTTAGCTCATAAAATGATAAAAATGTATAAGTTTTGTAGTGAACAACTTTCTATTCAGGATCACTACGATTTTGAAATGAGGTATAATTGATATATTATTGAACAATACACATAATCAATAAATAATGATTCTAAATTGTAGAGCCATCCAAAGCGTTTTAGCAGTAGCAGGTTCTTTAAAACGAGAAAATCCTTTCATAAATGAAAATATAGTTTTAATTAAAGCACTTAGAGATAGTAATTTGCCTAAATTATTAAAAGATGATGCTGTATTATTTCAGGTACTATTTAAAACACATAATACTATAAATATACCAAACATACTATTATAATAAAATAATTTGAATGTTGTTTAGAACATATTAAATGATCTTTTCCCTGGTGTTGGCTTACCAGAACAAGATTATGGGATGTTTCTCTCGACAGCAAAATATTTAATGGAAAATGAAGGATATCGAATTGAAGAAAGTATTTATGTCAAAGTCTTGCAGCTATTAGAGACAATAATTATTAGGCATGGTGTAATGACTATTGGTCAAACTGGTGGTGGAAAAACCACTATTTTAAAAATACTGAGTAAAACATTAATCGAGCTTTACAAGAATAAAGTAGAAGAGCCATATTATAGACCAGTAAAAATATATCAATTAAATCCAAAAGCTGTTTCAATGCATGAACTTTACGGTGAGGTAAACACCCTCACAATGGAATGGAGAGATGGAATACTCGGAAAACTTGTTAGAGAAGCCGTTACAATAACACAGGAAGAGTTTCAATGGGTGGTATGTGATGGTCCTGTAGACGCAATATGGATCGAAAATCTCAACACTGTTCTTGACGATAATAAGATATTGTGTTTAGCAAATTCAGAACGCATCAAATTGAGTTCATGGGTAAGAATTTTGAACATGTTATTTTTTTAAATAAATATATTATAAAGTCAATGATTATAACGTAACCATACCATTTTTAGGTTAAAATGATTTTTGAAGTTGATGACTTATCACACGCGTCGCCTGCTACAATCAGCAGATGTGGAATGATTTATATAGATCCTGTTGAATTAGGGTGGTTACCATATGTACAGTTATGGATAAATCAATTAAAAAATAATGTTATTAAAAATAGCATAGAACTAGAAAATTACCTATTGAAATTATTCAAAACTTACGTTGACGAAGGTTTTTCATTTATCGATAGACATTGTTTGGAGCCCATTAAACAGGTATGATGATGTAAAATATATCAGTTT
Organism: Chaitophorus viminalis; assembly: GCA_025469195.1. Taxonomy (NCBI): domain Eukaryota; kingdom Metazoa; phylum Arthropoda; class Insecta; order Hemiptera; family Aphididae; genus Chaitophorus; species Chaitophorus viminalis. Next base: position 43,076 of record JAIPRK010000082.1, read on the forward strand.
ACATTATAAGTATTAAAAGTATTAAGTGTATTCACATAAACGTCTCGAACATTTCATTTCAGGCTACAATTAGTAAAGCAACTATGATGTGTGCCATTCTTGAATCCCTTTTAAGTGATCTTAATAATTTTGACGCAGAAAAGAAAAATATAAATATAAAAAAATATATTTGCCAGTCTTTTATATTTTCATATTTATGGGCTTTGGGTTCAAATTTAATTGATTCTTCTCAAACTAAGTTTGAGGAGTTGGTTTTTAATCAATTTAAGGATAATTCTGAAGCTAATATCTTACCAGAAATTAAACTGTTCAATGTATATTTACATACAGTTAATAAAACATTTGAAAATTGGAATTCTATTGTTCCTGATTTTGAATATAATACGGACATGTCTTATTTTGAGTTATTAGTACCTACAGTAGACAGCATACGATACACCTATGTTGTACAAAAACTAATACAAATGAACCAACCAGTTATGTTAGTCGGAGTATCAGGTAAGTAGTAATAATTTTTTTTTTTTTTTTTGTAAATTATTAATACCTATGGTTTAAATATTGGAGAAATGATAATCATTTTAGGGGTAGGTAAAACATCAGTAGCAAATTTTGTAATGCAAAATCTGACGATGACAAATGATTGGATCACTAAGACGATAAATTTTTCCGCGCGAACCAGTAGTAATAGAACTCAAGAAATACTGGAAAGAACATTGGAAAAGAAAAAGCGAAATCGTTTTGGTGCACCGGGAAACAAACGAATAGCAATTTTCATTGATGATGTTAACATGCCCAAACCTGAAGAATACGGAGCTCAACCTCCTATTGAATTGCTAAGACAGTTTTTAGATGCTGGTGGCTTGTATGATCGTGAAAAGTTGTACTGGAAATACGTGGACAATGTAATTGTATGCACAATATGTGCCCCTCCAGGAGGAGGTAGAAACCCGTTGACTCCAAGATTCACTAGACATTTTTCTATGATGTTTATTCCTACTATCACTAAAAATGATATGTATACTATATTTTCATCAATTTTGGATGGGTTTCTTTCAGATTTTCCATCAACTATAGCTAATTTGAGCACAGCCGTAGTACATGCAAGCATTAAAGTTTATTCACATATTTCAGAAGATCTATTACCAACTCCTGCAAAGCCACATTACGTATTTAACCTCGGAGACATATCAAAAACCATTCGTGGTATTTTGCAAGCAAATATCGTTACAATATCAAATCCAACACATTTATATAGGTACTTATATTTTGTTACGTTACGCATCATTCAAACTCATCGAATGAACGCACAATCCATCGACCAAAAGAGGAATTCATAAGTACTACTCTATTTTACTATTCTGCTACTAGGATTCCTTACTTTCATTAAATAAAATAAAAAAACTCTCATTAACTAGGGTTTTTATTATTCTTATTTTCATTTTTATGACTATGGCTCATTGTCAACTTATTACTCATCTTATACGTATATTCATTATTATTGGTCCATTTTAAATACCTAATCAATTCTTTATCCTAGACTTAACCTCTATTGGCCAAATAAATAAATATGACACATGTCGGCCATGGAATTTAGTTTATATTGTTCGTAGTAGCTGTGCGTTCAATTGTTGATTTATTAATACAATTCAAATGATTTTTCTTTCAGACTATGGTATCATGAATCATTACGCGTATATCACGATCGTTTGGTTTGCGGTGAAGATAAATCATATTTTCACAAACTACTTAAAACCGTGTGTAGACAGTTTTTTGAAAACATTGATGAATCTGATGAAAATCTAACACGTCCTCCAATTTTGTTATTTGGTGATTTTATGAATCCAACTTCCAAAGAGAATAGAATTTACGAAGAAATAACAAACATCGAAAAATTAAAAATAATATTAGTAGATAATTTACTGGATTTTAATATGGTTTATAAAAAAAACTTGCAAATATATTTTTTTATGGACGCAATTGAGCATATAACACGTATAGCAAGGATATTAAGATTAGAAAGAGGAAATGCTATACTTCTAGGAGTTAGTGGTATAGGCAAACAATCATTAACTAAACTAGCTACACATCTTAATTCTTACAAGTATAATAGATTTATAAATATAACATATTCATTTTTTAATTCATAATATAAAAACATTTAGATGTTTTCAAATTGAATTGACGAAATCTTATGACTATCCTTCTTTCCAAAAAGATTTATTAAATCTATATTATAAAACTGGTTCTGAATTTGAAGACACCACATTTTTATTGGCTGAGAATCAAATTATAAAAGAAGAATTTTTAGAAGATTTAAGTCATATTCTATGTTCAGGTAAATCGATGCATTTTATTAAATTAAATTAAGTATGATTTAACATTTGCTATTATATTTCAGGGGAAGTACCAAATTTATTTAAGCCTGATGACATTGAAAAAATCATCACTGCTTGCAGATCAATAGCTATTAATTCAGGAATAAATAGTGACGATCGAGATACTATATTCAGATTTTTTATTCAACGGGCACGCTCAAAACTTCATCTTGTTTTATGCATGAGCCCGATTGGTAGTTCATTTAGACAAAGATGTCGATTATTTCCTTCATTATTAAATAATTCGACTATTGATTGGTTTGATGATTGGCCAACAGAAGCGCTTTTATCGATTGCAAATAAAAGCTTAGAGACATTCGAACAGTTGGAAAATCCCGATCACGTTAAACACCTAGCAAAAGTTTGTATTAATATGCATGAAACAGTAAAGTATTTTACCCATAGATTCTATGAGAAAATGAAAAGGTATAATTATGTCACACCGAAATGTTTTTTGGAATTTTTAAAATTTTATGTAAAAACGTATGAAGTTCAGAACAATAAAATGAAAAGTAATTCAGACAGAATTTCAAATGGTCTACAAAAATTGTATGAAACTTTCGATATGGTCGGGGATATGAAAACAAAGTTAAAAGAAATGGCACCAGCGTTGTTGGAAAAAAATAAAGGTACATCAAACTTAGCAACAAGTTTAGCAAAAGAAAAAGCTAGTGTAGACAAAGTGCGTGAAATCGTACTGGTAGAAGAAGCCGCGGCAAAAATAAAAGCTTCTGCTGCTCAAGAAATAGCTGAAGATGCACAAAGGGATTTGACCTTAGCAATGCCAGCGTTGGAAGCTGCCATGAAAGCACTAGAATCCCTAAATAAAAACGATATTAATGAGCTTAGAGTATTCAATAAGCCTCCCAAACTTGTCCAAACTGTTATGGAAGCTGTATGTTTATTGTTGGCGAAAAAGTAATACAGTATTGTGTGTTATAATATAATATTATAATTAATTATTAAAACTATTATAATATTATCTAAATATTTTTGTAGAACTGATTGGACTTCTGCAAAAGCCGTATTAGGTGATGTTAATTTTCTAAAATCTCTACAAGACTATGATACAGATAACATATCTGATAAAATGATAAACCAACTAAAACCTTATATAGAAAATCCAGATTTTAATCCACAAAAAGTAGCTACCCAATCGAAGGTGGCTAAATCAATGTGTATGTGGGTCCGAGCGGTTCACAGTTATTCTTTAGTATATCGAATAGTTGAACCAAAAAGAAAAAAGTAAGTTTTTTATTGTTCATATTTGTAGTTTTTGAAACTCACAATGAACCATTATAATTTATAAGATAATGTTTTACCAAATAACTAACATTTGATCCCAATAATAAAAAATATTTACAACAACATTGGTTGATCATTGTGTGAATCATTCATGGAAAACTGTTCGTTGAATCGAGATTACCCATATTTTATTACCTTTAGAAAATTTCTGCGTACATTAAATATTTTATTTAAAATTCTTATTGCGATTCTAGACAACAAGAAGCCGAAGATGAACTAAACTTAGTATTAAAAGAACTAAGAGCAAAGCAAAAATTGTTGGCTGACGCCGAAGAGCGTTTACAAAAACTTGAAGATATCTACGATCAAAGTGTCGCGGAAAAGAATAAACTCGAGTTAAACATTGATAGAACGCAAGCGCGATTAAAACGATCGGATTTACTTGTTGTTGCATTGAGCGATGAACAATATAAATGGGAAAATAATATTAAAGTATTCCATAATATTATCTAATGTGAGTGTTTTTTTTTTATAACTTTATACTATTTATGTTTAGATACTTTCCCAACGTTTATCAACGGTTACCGGCGACGCTTTAGTAGCTGCGGCGAGTGTTAACTATCTAGGCGCTTTTACTGATGATTATCGTAGGGAAATCACTCAATTATGGCTCACGACACTGACTAAGCATGGCATAAGACAATCTCCTAATTATTCACTATGCTCTGTATTAATCGACTCGTTTGAATTACGGTCGTGGAATATCTGCGGTCTTCCCGTAGATTCTGTGTCAACGGACAGTGCGATAATAGTAACGAGAGCAAGTCGGATGCCTTTAATGATAGATCCTCAAGAACATGCGGGCAGTTGGATTAAATCATTAGAAGTTGACAATTCGCTAAAATTATGCAAAAGCACAGATTCGGATTTGATGAGCGTAATTGTTAGTGCAATTAGGCATGGGTACCCAGTTTTGATGGAAGGTCTGGACGAATATATTAGTCCTACACTGAGACATGTATTGGAAAATTATTTATTTATTAAAGTAATTTAAAATCATAAATAATAGTCTATTAATAAGTAAGGTTAGCGTTTGGTAATTTATTTTTTGTATTATTAGGGTGAACGAACTTTAATGCACATTGGTGTCACGGATATAGAATATGATTGTCGATTTAGATTCTATATGATAACTAAATTGGCAAATCCACATTATTTACCAGACATATGCACACTAGTTACATTAGTTAATTTTACAGTAACACCTTCAGGTTTAGAAGATCAATTATTGGCGTAAATAATCATATTAATTTTTTAAACGAATTCAACAATTCTAAATTACACACACTTATAAAATATTTATTGGCAATACTTACAGTGAAGTTGTCCAACTAGAAAGGCCTGATTTAGAAGAAAGACGAACTCAGACAATTATTAGTATGAATAACGACGACAATTTATTAAAAGAAATGGAAGATAAAACCTTGAGAATGTTGTGTATGTCAGAAGGAAATATATTAGACGACGAAGAACTCGTCGAGACGCTAAACAATACCAAGGTAAACGAAATAGTTACTATTATAAATTATAATATTTAAAATATTTCTCTAATGTATAATTTCTTTTTCAGGAAACGTTGATGATCATCACTAGTCGTTTAACAGACGCTGAAGAAACGGAACAAAGAACGCGTGACGAAAGAGAGCGTTACCGTGCGGTTGCAAAACGGGGTTCATGTCTTTATTTTGTTGTAGCTCAACTATCTGAAATTGAGGCTATGTACCATTTTTCTTTAAAATATTTTAAATCTGTAAGTTTTAAACTAAATAACACTGTTATATTCTCCTAGTAAAAATGTATATTGAATTTTAGATATTTTGTAACGTGATCAAACATATCAAACACAGTAGCAACAAAAAAACATTTGAAGAGAAAATACTAACCCTGGTTAAAGATATTACCATGGACGTGTATAAAAATGTTTCCAGAGGCTTATTTGAACGTCATAAATTAATTTTTAGTTTTCTACTTAGTATAAACATAAATTTACAAGCGGGGAAAATTTCTAATGCCCAGTGGAATTTTTTTCTACGTGGACCAGTAGGAACTACAAAACGAGATATTATGGAGAGACCGGTCGTATTGTCAAAAGAAAAGTGGAAAACTATAAACTATATGGCCGAAGTGTTTCCCAAATTTAAGGACCTTCCCGAACACTGCACTAATTACATACAAATTAAATTAGGCGATTTCACCCAAAACATTCAATTGGATCGTAAAAATAGTGACATGGTAGTAAATTGGAACTCAGTGTTGAATTCATTCGAAAAACTTATGCTTATTAAGAGTCTCGCAGACGAAAAATTGATGATCGCAATCGTTAACTACGTGAGCACTGAACTTGGAAAATCGTTTGTTGAAAGCCCAGACGTAGCTATTAATTCTTTGTACAAAAACACATCGTCTACGATGCCATTAATTTTCATTCTAAGTCCCGGCTCAGATCCATTGATAGCACTCCAAAAGTTTGCAGCAGAGTTCGGAATGATAGATAAACTACACACAGTATCGTTGGGACAGAGTCAGGGACCTATTGCAGAAAAACTGATAAAGAATGGAAAAAAAAAAGGAGGCTGGATATTCTTGCAGGTAGAAACTAATAATAATAGAAATTATTAGGTATATATTTATATCCGTACATCCACTATATCATTTGATTGGGTCTTACTTCTCAAAAGCATACCGTCCAACGAACAAGGTCCCACGCGATCATGCTGTTGATGTAGGGGTGTCATAGATGTAAAATAATTACGAGTGAAAAGTTAAGGCGACGGTACGGGTCTGTCCCCGCATCCGACGCGCCGAAAAGTCGACGCATAATCACTTGCCCACCGCGTCTTATACTTCTTTGGCGTTTTTAGTGTTTTTACACCTATTACATATGTACGGAATTGTACGACCGAGGAAAAATAACGCACAGCGTCACAACTAAAAATATATAACAGATCGTAAGCATTCAACCGGCCTCCACCATTGTTTTTGTATTGAATATACAAATAGGTATATACGTATATTTGAACCAACCGGTTGATATAAACGAATTATTTATTATAAACGAATATTTCTAAAGTAGGAATGTACGAAGCATAGGTTTTGAACTGTCTTCAAATTATCATCGTACTAATGCCAGATGGCCCAGATGTAATAATATGAATAATATTGTATACAATTTAAAAAAGGTATTTTGAAATTATTTTTAGAACTGTCATTTAGAATCATCGTGGATGCTTCAAATGGAAAATTTGGTCCGAGAATTGATCGAGAGTCCATCATCAAGTGTCGCAGAAGATTTTCGACTGTTTATCAGTTCAATGTCTTCAACAAGCTTTCCCATTTTCGTGCTACAGAATTCATTAAAAGTTACTTATGAACCACAAAAAGGCTTAAGAGGAAACCTGAAAAGATCATTTGCGAACATGAATATCGACTTCTTTGAAGATAGCGGTAAATGATATAATTTCATTTTAATAATACACTTTTTACAATCTATTTTTCCACGATAGCATTTAAATCCGATTGGCGAAAAATGATATTCGGGCTGTGCTTTTTCCATGCCATCGTATTCGAAAGAAAGAAATTCGGATCGCTCGGTTGGAACATTCCATATGCATTTACCGACAGCGACCACGAATGTACCATGCTTTTGTTACACGCGTATTGTTTGACCGCGAAAGAAATACCTTGGGATGCCTTACAGTATATCATCGGAGAGATTAATTATGGTGGTAGAGTAACCGATTCTTGGGACCAAAGGGTTTTGAAGGCGATACTTAGGAATGTGTTCGGCCCACATACTCTCGAAACAAGTAAATAATAGCGAACAATATAACATAATATAGCCAATATAGGCAAAGCTGCGTAGTAACTTCAACTGACTATTATAATACATATTTGGTAGATTATAAATACTCGGATTCAGGAATTTACTTTTGTCCGGAATCAGCTAACTGTGCCACTGTCGATAAATATCAAACGTTTATTGATAAATTACCAGTAATCGAAGACCCAGAAGTATTTGGAATACACGAAGTCTCCAACATAACATATCAAGTACGAATGATTTTATTCCAAAATTACGTTTTTTCTTGGTAAAAATGATTTCATACTTTATAATGATTTCGGTTATAAGGCTAAAGAGACCAAAGATATGTTATTAACAATCATTGAGGCTTATCCAAAATCACTGATAGACGATGCTGCAACTAAATCGGACGACGAAACTATTTTAGAAATTATTATTGATATTTCCGAAAGACTCATGAAAACCATAAATACCGAACAGGTACATTTCACAATAATGAAAACAGACGGAAGAGGACGATTACCCCCGTTGTCTACGGTTTTATTGCAAGAGATCGAACGTTTCAATAAACTACTCGACATCGTACACAGTTCGTTGCACAATTTACGCAATGCGATCAAAGGGCTCGTGGTAATGTCAGTAGAATTGGAAGGAGTTTACTTTTCATTCATAAAAAATATTGTAATTTATAGAACACACAAAATAATTGTTTTAATAATTTTAATTAATAAATTAAAACATAATATACTAAATATAGGTACCAAAAACGTGGCTCAAAAAAGCATATCCTTCATTGAAGACCTTGGGCAGTTGGGTCAAAGATTTAGCATTAAGATTAGACTTCATCGATGTAAGCTATGTTTTTTTTTTTTTTTTTTGAGAAAATAACTCTTGCCTCGGTTTAAAGCAAAATAATTTTATGATATACCTACCCGTTTTACTTCTATTCCGGATTTATTGAAAATGTTTTAGATTTGGATGAAGTTTGGAAGTCCTCCTTCTTACTGGATATCTGGTTTATATTTCCCACGATGTTTCATGACCGGATGTCTACAGAGACATGCCAGAAAACACAGCATACCTATCGACAGTTTACAAATCGATTTCGAACTTACCAGTACCGTGCTGGTTCAAGAAGAAATTTCCGCTACACTAAAAGTTAGTTTGCAAGAGGAACACCACGTTTACAAAGGCCTAACGACACAAGAGGACGGAATTTACATACACGGTCTGTTCTTGGACGGTGGAAGTATTGATTTAAATACTAAACGTCTCGTGGATCTTATTCCTGGTAGTACCTACCTTTTTAAATTTTTTATCATCAGATGACAAATCAAATATTAACGGTATGTGTGTAATTTGTTTGCTTTCAAGGAGACATGAATCCTCTGTTACCTGTCATACGACTGGTGCCCATCGTTGATTTGGATAAAAATGTTTTGCGATATAGTTGCCCTATATACATAACTGGTAGCAGAGCTGAAATTATATCAACAGCAAGATATAATTCTAATTATGTGACATCCATTTTACTACCAACAGACTTCCCAGAAGATTATTGGATCCTTAAAGGAACGGCTCTTATCACTCAAATAACAAATTAATATAAATTTAAATTAATCCATATAATAGTTTGAGTTGAATATATAATGCTATGCAATATGAGGGTTTCTTCACTATAATAACTAAATAAATATTAAATTAATTAAATTATTTTACATAATTTACAAGGAAAATTTTAAATATATCAAAAAAAATAACTATGGGATTTTTGATTTTTAGATTTTCTAGATTCTAGTTCAAACTAAAGGTAAATCATTGTTCGATTGTTTATTAACATTATTTTTATAAATATATATAAAATTAATATTTAATATATTATTAATATTAATATATAATAATATATTATGATATTATATAATTTAAGTTTTTAATGTCTGTTATAACAATTTGTTAATAAATTTAAAAAAGTTACAATAGGTAATAATTTAAAAATAATCAATGATGTATTTGACACTAGGTAATAAACTGATGAATCGGTTAATTGTTATTTCAGTGTTACAAAAAAATTTTCCAGTAGTATTGTACATGATTATGTTTATTGTTTAATATCTTAATACTTAATGAGATGATCACAGAACATGAGTGAACACAAGTGGACAAGTGAAAACATAAATATATTTCTATATACCTATTAGAATTTAATTACACTATTATAGTTTATAATAGTTCGATCTTGATAATTTATTAGTAATGATTAATAACAATAGTTAGTACAATTTATTAATAGTAATTCATTAATTAAAAACTTAAAAATATGAATAATCTCATTATTCTCACTAAGTAAACTAACAGTAATTTCTCAACTAACTAAACAGTTCAAAGCAATTTTCTTTTAATTTGTTGATTAATTCTACAGGAATCCATAAACCATTCAGTTTGTTTTTTGTAAAAGGATCATTTGTCTGTACATTTATATCCGCAACACCCAATTCTAATCTAAAATAGAATCAAATAACAATTTATTACTGAATATGTTTTTCATTTTGGTGCCAAAATATATACGACAAATACCTGTAAGAGTGCAGAAATGTTCTACTGGGACTCGTGTCTTTGCGTTCACTATATGTATAATCCCCAATGATGGTATGACCGATAGTTGTACAATGAACTCTTATTTGATGACGACGTCCAGTAACCAACAATATTAGTACTTTTGTCGCTGGATACGACATATATATACCACGCTCCAACACTACTAGTCGTGTGTGCGCATTACGAGGGTTGGTGCAACATTTGTGATCTGCTGTGCACATTCTATGGTTTCCATTTATCTCTTTCGAACAATATCCTAGAAAACCAGGAATGTGACATTGTGTAAATAACCGTGATTTCTACATTCTACAACAATTCATACACTGCAGTTTTTCCTCCAGCCATGTGTATCATCGACATGATATTCATCGTTACTTATATTATTACCAATTGGATTGACTAAATCCATACTGTTCGCAGATACGTGTCCTCTGAGTAAAGCTATATAATACTTTCGGGATATTCTTTTTTGCATAGCGCAGGATGCTGCACGGCACGCCTGTTTGTTAAGTGCTATGCACAGTACGCCACTTGTAACATAATCCAAACGGTGGACGAAGTAGAAACTGTGTCCTAAATTGTTATTCACTAAATGAGGGTACTTCTTTCCGAGCAGTAAATCCAAAGACGGTCTCTACAAAAACCAAAACACATGATTTATTTTAAAGTTGATCGAATACCAGAATATGTCTATCTATATTATTATTTATATTTATTAAACTAACTTCTTTGTTGTGATTGTTAATAAACACGTCTTCGGGTTTGTTGACGATTATATAATCGTCAGATTTGTACACAATGTCAACGTTAATGTCGCTGTTTGAATTACCTAGACCAAGACCTCTAATGATGAGGCATAGAACAGATTTAAGGAAATTGACAAGATGACTTAACATTTTACAGAACACTCTCAGTCGTCACTCAATACTCAAACAGTCAAATGTACTGAAACGTCTGAAACCACGGTCTAATGACTATACAAAATAATTATCTGGATCCGTGGTTGTCCTTATCACTCATCAACGGTATAATCACAGAATTCTGTGGTATAATAAACTATTTTGTTATCAGGACAAACCTTATGTACAAAGACTGTACAAAGTACCAGGATACAAGGAAAAACCTAGAAATACCACCGAATATGGAAGAAGCCCTCAATGAAAATAATAGCACCAAAATCATTAAATTCTTAAATAAAATACAACTTATTAATTCATTTTAACAATGTTAAACACATATGTAACCATCAACTTATTGTCACAACATAATTTGTTATTTGTTATCCTTGAACTGAAAAAACCCAATAATTTCAAGTCATGCAATATGTAAGGTGCAGTGAATAAGTATCCGCAGAATCGATTATTTTAAACAAATACAACAATTAACATTGAAATATACTTCAAAATAATTTTGATTGGACTTGGTTCAATTATAAGGTAATGTTTGGCTATAAAATTACAGACAATACATGTCATGACATATGTGATACTCAGTGCCAAAGCCCTAAGATACATATTATAACATAAACATAACCAATGTAATTCAAAGTTACACATTATATTAATGTAATTATAAGAACACAACATAATACATCTTTGAATTATAAAATAATATTCTTAACCTACTGAATGTTTCTCATTGATGTTATGTGACTTCTTTTGATTTTTCTATTAAATTAGTCAAACATTGGTAGACTTTTAACATTTAACCATTGATTATAAATTATAATTATATTTATAATCAATGGTTTAACTAATTTCATCATACTCAAATATTACTTCTAAAATTATTTCTTAAGTTTAAATGTGAAGCCGTGAAGGTCAAATAATAATTTGATAAAAATATGAAATCTTACAGATTTAACAATTTGGAATTTAGTAAATAATTATGCATTAAACAAAAAATAATTAATATAATGTATATTGGATTATTATCACAAGTCAAAAAGTACACAAATATTTATTTCTTAATGCTAACCTTAACAATATGTATAATATAATAATGACTGACCTAATAAGAAACAACTATGATAAAGTTATGATAATTAAACACAATAAACCAATTATTAAGAAGTCCTTGGAGTTTGTAAGTTTATCATTAATGACACATTTTATATACTTATATCTATAGCTATTACATATTAACAATTATATTTGAGTTTTAGTAATTTTGAAAATTTTTGAATTTTTTATTGCATACTTATAAAGTATACGAAACTCAAATCATAAATCCAAAAATTATTAAGAAATTATGATAATTATTAGTACATAAGTTTGTTTACAAAATAATTGGATAAGCAATTTGATTTTTTGCCATTCTTGATTAATTAACTTGGTTTTTGATAGGTTTGAATTATAAAATTATTCAGATTATATTTCTTAAGGCACAAAATAATACAACTAATTCATAGTATATTTCCATAAGTAATGGTAAATTACTGATTAAGAAAAAATCAAATTATTAATAAAAATAGTTTATAAAAAAAAGATGAAAAAAATATAGAAGTAATAATATTGAATCTTCATTAAGAAAACAATACATGCTTATAATTATCAGTTTAATAAACAAAGCTTAAGTTAAAAAATACTGAAAAAAATTCTTCATCAATAGATTTCACTTAAAACTTTTAGGATTGAATTGAAAATTATGACAATTTAAACCAAAGGATAGCTGGCACTAGATGCAACACCGCAGTTGTTTTTCTTGTTACGTGCCATCATTATGTAACCTTGGTCTCCCCAGGTCTTGCCCCATGAATTTTTTACAATCCAATAGTCTCCACCTTTAGAGGAAGATCCATATCCTACAGCAAGTACTCCATGGTCTAATGCTGTAGAGCTGCAATGGGGATTATAAAATACACCTTTTTTGTAGAATTGGAATTTCTCTGATGAAGCATCAATAGCAATGGATACTGGTCCAACTGTTGCTAAAGCATGTAGAAGAGCTTCTTCATCACCCTCGGGAATGTCAACAAAACCTTTGTCCGTGGCCCCAGAGTTTTCAGGGTTGTAACGGCACTTGTCATCCTACAAATATTTACGATTACATATTGTTAACTATAGGAAACTAATTGAAAATTATACCTCAGCTTCATAAGGATAAGACTTTTCTGTGTCCAATCCTTTGTTATTTTTGACATATTTGAAAGCCAGATCCATAAGACCACCTTCACAACCATTGTTACCATATTTGCGAGAGCAATCAATTAAATTTTGTTCACTTAATGATTCTAAAACACCAGTCTTGCGGAAATGTTGACCTTCCAAGGCTCCAGTCTAGTTATAAAATAGAAACAATTATTATCTAATTTAAAACTTATCAAATATATGAGCAATAGAGATAGGAAGTAATATAATGAGTAACATACATATATTGCTCAAATATATACATAAGTGTTCTGTACTTAAAATAAAATAATATGTTGAACAAAAATACATATATTAATCAATAATAGTAAATCAACACATTTAATACTTTCAATCAAACATACACTTTAAATTTGTAACAAATCAAATGCAAGATACAAAATAAAAATTTAAACGCGTACCAGAAATTAACTAAGTGGTATTCATTATTGTATTACTTCTGAGTTAATTATAAATGAAATTCTCGGGGTACAAAATAATACTCATCCAAAAAAAAAAAAAAAATAAAAAATTAACAAAATGCAATACTGTTCATAAATACTGCTCCTATAAACAGATAATTCAACTAGTAAATAATCTCAATGTTGATTTGTTCTCAAATATCTTAGTTGATTCATATAAAACATTAATATGTACATAAATTATTTAATTAGCTTAAAGATGTACAGTTCTGAATTATAGTTAATATTATGATTTATATTATCTAAATTGTAAATTATTTTTAAGTGTTAAATTTTACTTTTTCTATTTAGCATATTATTATTTAAAATTATTTGTATAACTATTAATTAATATTTTATAATCAGCTTCCTTACTACACATATTATATGGATTAATAAAATTAATTAAGCATTATGATTGTATTTATCTTGAATGTTAAAAATACTTGTGGTACTTTACAAAATTGTAATTGGGTATCACCCATTTAAAATACAATAAATAAATGAGTTAGAAACAAACAGTAATTCTAAACAATCAATACTAAAAGTTAAAATATATAATTTAAACCTTAATATGATCCCGTACCACATAAACAACATGTTGCAAAATTATGAAAAAATGAAATTCAATATAGAGAATATGTATATAATTACAACATATTCATGTGAAAATACCAAACTTGATTAACTAACATTGAAGTATTAATATTATTAGTATTATAACATATTACAAATTTACAATGTTATTTTGTAAATCGTATTCATAATTTATAAGCCATCAATAATAATTATAATCAGATTAGAAAATGATTTTCATTTGCTTGGTGTATATCTTAACTACCTTTATTATTATAATTGGAGTATAAAACTTGTTGTTCTAATTTATTAATTAATAAAATATGTTCAAATGTTATAATACTAATTAAAAATTTATATTATGGTATATATATTATACACATGCTGTATAAAAACTGTATGTACATAGAAATACATTATATGATTAAGTATCAGATAAATTTAAATTACATTTCACAGATAATAGTAATCAGGTTAATTGATGATTTAACACTAATTAGTAATATGAGGTGGTCAAATATTAAAACCTCAAATTTAAATAATAGTTTTAAATTTTTATAGAATTTTATACTTTCTGTCTAACATCTAATAGCAAGTATCTAAAAGCCAAAAACCATTTAATTTATAATATTCAATATATGCTAATCTCTACATAATTTCATTAAATATTGGTAATGGAATATTTTTATAAATGATATACATTGGTAATTATAAAATATTAAGATGTTAGTTTAATTTTATACACAGCAGAAATTGTGAAAATAAAAAGAAATGAAAAATTAATATTAAAATTGCTAATATAAAATATTTGCTACATATATTTTGAATGTTGTACTCTTATAAATTTATTAGGAACTTGAAAATGTGAAACTTTAACTATGAACGTTTAACAGTATCTTATAATACTAATCAAAATTAAAATTAGTGTTGGTAGTACAACTGAGTATAACTGACTACAAAATGACTAGGAAATTATACTGATTAATGATCTTGCTGTAACCCTAACACCTTAAATGTTGCCAGATATCGATATCCATAGCTTACTTAATAATAATTTAATAAACTTTTAATAAAAACTTACAGCGCTGAATGACCAGCAAGATCCACATTGCCCTTGGTTTTTTACAGGGGTTACATATCCCTCCTTTCTCCAATCAATTGATTTAGGAATAACTACATTTTTAGATTTCAAAAAAGTCACAGCTTCATCATTGGTGTAATTACCATCTCCACCAACTAAACTACGCTTAAATCCATTATTCATAGCAGCATATTCATGTTGCATCTAAAAAATTAATGATTATTATGTGTAATTAAAAATACTAATGTAACATTTACATACCAAATCACCAAAATGGTTCATTTCTAATTCGTATGTTTCTTCTCCAGTTTCATACAACTTATTATGTCTGGCAATTTTCAATTTATTTTCTAAGTAAACTTTTTTACGAAACGTTTCTTCTTTGATATCTTCATATGATTTTTCAAAACGTATCTTAAAAATTAAATTTATTTGGTACAGTTTGTAATTACTATGAATTATTTTTACATACTTTAAATAAGTTCCATTCTTCTTCAATAATATCACTAATATTGATTGCATTAGCAGTGCAAAAGACAAAAGCTACAACACCCAAAACTATGGCTACCTTCATTTTACTAAAAAAAAAAGTATTAATTAGGTACAAAGAAACTCTTATTTGTAATAATAATTTCAAATAAATAAATTATAGTCAAAACCAATTTATAAATTAAATGATTAGATAATAATATAATAATAAATAATTAATAAATGAAGAATAATGGATGTATAATTAAAATAAACAGTAAACAAAGTAGCATTTGTTAATAATATACATTGTTGTTGTAAAAACATAGAGGTTATCAAAGTATTAAGTAGGTATATAGCTGATAACCTTTGATATAGTTAGCATGTTGCATGTATTATTATTATTCAACAGTGCTAAGTAACTTTTAAATACTATTATTAAAATGAATGTTTCATAAATATTAAACAAAAAAATTGTGTTATGAATTTTCAATTCATTTACTAGATGGTCATAGATAATAGGTATAAACTATTCTTCATAACTTCATGTCTCATGAGATATAGCTGATATAGGTACAACAGTCATTAAAGGTAAAGATAGGTTAGAATGTTATATTTTATGATCAAACAAATAGTTTTAATTTTCAGAAACATTTTTTTTATAGAATAGGTCATGGGGTATTAACTATTTACGCAGAATATAAGTAAACACTTGTGAGTATTTGCTAACCAAGATTAAACTGACATAACAAAACAAAATAAAAAAACTAGGTAATAAATTATAACACACAATTTGGCTTAAAGTGTACAATAATTGTTAATAGAGAATATATTAAATTAATGTAAGCAATAATTTACCACATAAAATTTTACAGTTAAGCACTACAAATAAAAGTGTAGAAATTGATTGACAATGTTAAAATTGTCAGCACTGAAATATATCTATTTCAATATTGAATAACTTCGGATATTTTTCTAGCTCTTAACTTTTAAATTTACTGGCTCTCATCCACTTAAAAAACTAAAAATTGGAAAAATAAAAAATATTTAAAAAAGCAATTCCTAAACTAACACCGTGTTACGTGACTCATGTTTTAAATAGAAGGAACAAGGAAGAAAGACGAGAAGCAAAATTAAAAAAAAAAAATAACTGTGATACCTAGATTTCAACAAGAATATCGAGTGATTTGAAAGCAAACCCGAGTCAATTAAACTGCTATAAGATAAAATAAAAATTGCACTTACGTGTTTGAACGCCACAAACAAAAAAAAAAAACCGCTTACAGTTGTTAATGAACGCGAATAAAAAGTTATAAAACGTTATTAGTACAGAACAACGAATGACTGATGACTGTTGGGTACTCGGATATAAATTTTAAAACGCTAATCGAAAGGAGGACTATTGTTGCGTTTGCAACGAACTGCGCAATACATCGTTATAAATACAATGCACACTACAAAGAAGGAGCATGATTGTAGTGGTAAGCGACGGGGGAGGGAGACTCAGCGAATGTGTATCAAACAAATAACAATTATAAATAATAAAAAACAATATATTGTTTGTATGTAAGTAACAGAACAATATAATAATAATGAAACCTCGTGAAACGATAATATAACGAGTGACAGTAGTTTTTGTAGCGGTACTGATTACTGATTACGTCAAATTCCGAAGACGATAATGAAAAAAAAGGAAACACAATGTAACAACAATATTATAGTCAATACTACCACAGATTAAATGTACTTAATTTATGCGTATATTCAATCTATGATACTACATAATTAATATGCATTAAAAAAAATGTCGCGAACGAACTCAGCAATAACGAGGAAGATATGAGAATAATTTTAATACATAATATGGACTAAACTGTCAAACACGGCAGTAGTAGTCCTCGAGTTTTTGGTGAATATAATATTATGCTTACAGCTTACCTCACAAGGATCGACGGACCAAAACGGGATGAAAAGTCGTAAATCTACAAACAAAGAACGACTGCCACGAGTGTTTCAACGGGTTTCTTGGACGTTGGACCAGACGAGTGTATGACCTTCTCCAGGACGGCAGCTGTGTTATTGTCTGACGTATTAGGTTATTTTTTTTTTCGAACTTGGTTCCCGCTATTGTTTCGTTTTCCCTTGTCATTCGTTTCGTCCCTATCGTCCGCTACGCGAGTCTCCGTCCCTCACCCATTCCGCCAATTCATTCCGATCAGGCGCAATGGCACCCCGACCCGCGCCGACACCGCGATCAGCTGCTGCCGTGTTATTGTTGATGATGATGTTTACTATAGGTCCGCGGATGTAGTGGAGCGGCGGAGAGGTGGTCGATCCGGCCTTGTATTTACAATGTTTACATTGAGTCAGAGTACAAGACGCGTCAGTCTGCTGCAAGTTGATCATCATCCGGCAGCAGCTGCTTTTCAGTGTGACCAGACAGCACGGCGTTAAATTGTCTTCGTCACCGTTAATTATTTTGGTATCGCGCGCTTCATTCGTTCGATTTGAAAATACATTCTACGCGCGGCGGTGTTGACAAAACGCACTTACGGAAGTCATCGGGGAACACGAAAGGGCTTGACCGAGTTCGAACCTCGAGCCCATTAATAACCCAATGCTAGTACTCACCGGAATCGATTTCTTATTTACCTATACCATCGACCTATACGAGAAGACTTAATTGATTATTTTTACTCCCTAACATTTACATCGGGAAAAAATTGTTTTCCAAAAATGGAGTTGGTTTTCACTATTGCGTACAGTGTAAACTGTAGACGACTAAACAATGATCGAAGACGCAATAATGTGTGAACAATCGTAGCCCAGTGAATCTACCCATGAATCGTTTTCGCCTTTGGACAGACGAATTAATAATATGTCATAATACTATACTATAGTGGTTCAACGTCTGAGGCATAGATAAAAGATAATAATTTGAAAACATTTTGACTTTTGACGACACTTATTAGTTATTAGTTATTACTATGCATAACAAATGATAAAATAAAAAACTGATGTTTTCTAAAAAGAGATTTTTTTTTTTTGAGCGGGGAGCTATAACAGTTTTGTGAATATCTTACTTATAAATGGCCACACACACACACACACACAAAGACATTTTAGATTTTCAGATGACACCTTTGGTCCTTTACCGCTCTTGTTTGGATCTGTATTGTAAATGGAATTACAACTGTTTGTTATTTTGCTGTTTTTGTACACACGTATAAGATATAAAGTGTAAGGTCGCGTGTGAAAATATTTAATTAGAGTTTGTGCAAACAAAGAAAACAATAGTAATATTATGTAATACTAGTATTTATAATCAATGGTAATACGTATAGAATGCACAGTACCCGTAATGAAGCAGATTTCAATATATTATATTTTATTATATTTTAAGAGTTCCCCTATTAATAATTTTTATTGGAACGGAGATGACGGTAAATCCTTTTTGTACAATCTTTTTTTTTTTAAAAAAATAAACTTACATTTCTAATTATTTTTTAAACTTGTAAACTTGTATTTAATCAAAAAAAAAAATATTTATTTATAAATTTCACAAAATAATGTATTGTTATTGTTTAATTTAATCAATAGTTTTTGTTTACTGTTTTAATAATTTGAATAATTGAATCTTATAAAATAATAAATGAAATATAGTGGTAAAAGAGCTCATGCGTATATGGTACAACTAATGATGTTAAAATATTGAATTATTTTAGGGAATTTTAGGAGCACAGAAAATACGATTATTACAATACAATTCTTGGTTTAAGGAAATTAATAAAAAACCAATATGATTCTTGTTTTTTGTGGTTTAGGTACTGCGGATCTGCAGCATAGATATTTGAATGAATAAACTTATGTAAAATATACATCAGAATAGTATTTACATAATTACATTACAGATTATAGGGGGACGTCGACAAAAAACAACAGCCCCGGTAAGCCGTAAATTGTATTTGGAGTGTATGATATAACCCCAAACGGCTGCAGGAAAACAAACAACTAAACACATCGTGTAAATGTTGTCTTTCCATGGGAAGTTTCTCATTTTAACTAATTTCCTAATACATTTGTATAGGAAATAAGTAAATATGTAGTAACATAAGCGTGTTATTACTTATTAAATATTCAACTATAGACTGATTATGTGTATTCCTACTTTATGGTTAACGAATAACTATATTGTTTATACGAGGGAATAAAATAATAGAAAAATTTTACGCCAAATTATGCCAAGCGTATATGAACACATGATGAAGGTTAGAATTGTTTAACCTTCATGACCGTACTTTGGCATTTATAGTTATAATATTATAGTTGTTTCGTTATATTATATAACGTATAATATTATGTATTAGTATGTGGTATTATAAATACATTATTCTATAAATACAAGTAACACATATTGTTCTAGCGAATATATAATAATATCCAGTGACCGGGGCCGGTATTAAGTATTTTACTATCAGGTGTGACAAAATGATTACCCCTTAAATTATATTATATATTTACAAATAAATATATTCTAATAGTTTAACACCTTTTCATCAATTGGTAAATACAATAACAAATATAACATTGAATAATAATTAATATATTAAAATATATTATATCTTTATAGAATATAGATAATTTTTTAGTGTAGGCTTAGTAGCATGGGGGGGGGAAGGGGGAAGAATTGCCATAAGAGGTAAGATGGGTCAGAATAGAAAAATGGACAACGGATCTTAATTAGTATTTGTAGGAATCCAAAAAGAGAAAATAAGTCTTGGTTTTATAATTTGTAATACGAAAGAATTCAATAATGAAATTTGTCTTAATACTTTATATACCTCCCTAATTAGATTAATTCTTAAATTATCTTCTATTCTTCGGGATCTTAAACAAATTAGACTAGTTGAATCGCTTGAGCGGATCCAAGAAAATTTTTACGTCTAATTGGACAAGAGAGAAAATTGTATGGTCACGTAAATCCATCAGTCTCTATACGTCTCTATCGTCAATCCAAGCCAGTATTAATTTAGAATCTCTTGCTACTAGACGTAAAACTATAGACAATCGTTTTATGTCTAAAAATAAATGGCATTATATTTTTTCCAGATTTATTGCAGTCATCACATTTTAATGTTCCCCAATAAGATTCGTGGCACCAAATAGTATATAATAATTTTTCATTTAGAATCTATAGAGTTTATACAATTTTTAGGTCATTGGAACAGTTTCACTTGAGTCTGGTCGGGTTCCCGGCTAATACTAATGAGGCTAGGCTCCTGATGAGCTGGTTAGAATTAGATTGGAATTTTGCGTAGTAGTATTTTTAGTAGAGAGTAGCGGTTTTGTTGACTAAGCAGATAATGAGGTCGGAGTTTATAGAGTTATTAGAGAGAGACATACCAGGGTGTTCCACTTGTTCCAGTAATAATTGTTTGGTAGCAAAGAGATTCTGGAAGGCTTGGATAGTTCTCTTATTAGATTTTTTGGTATAACCCCATATTACTACTTCATACACTCCGTAAGTATAAAAAAAATAGTGGGAAAAATCTTTACTCACAACTCACAAGTGATAAATTATGAATCGTTATTATTTTAATGTTACATAAATAATTTTCCTATAATAATAATAACAATCCTAAATATTATAAAGAATCGATTTTTTTCTGAATCTTTTTAATGATGATAACCGTTGATTTTATTTTAATATACCCTAAAAGCAATGATGATATATAATTTATTTCATACCTATATAAAAATATCAAAATCCGTTAAGCTACAGTTACTGGATTTTGTAATAACTAACTGATATTTAACTATAAACAATTAATAATTTAAAGGTTAAGACAAGAGAGCTATCTGCAACCTTAGTTAAAACCAATGATTTTATATAAAGTAAATTCTACGTATCGATCATATTTTGAAAAACTAATACAATACAATTTATATTAATATACGTTTATGAAAAGTTATTTATAGGTAGTTAAAAAAAAAAATCAACTTACGACAAACTTGATCTAGGTATGTTAATCATATTTATCGAAGCAGTTAAAAATGATTCGTCAGAATTAAATAAAATGAAATATATCATTTAATTAAAATACCACAAAAATATTTAAAAAAATTTAAATATATATATATAAAAATACCTAAATTTTAAGTGAAAACGAAGAGGGTATTAAAATATTAAATAAAACAATACACAAAGATATACCATACAGTCTAACAATATTTCATGTTAAACATCCATCTCATTAATTCTGACATTTTAATCTTGACTCGTTAACAGCCATTCAGAAAATACTATATTATTTTATAACAAAACATTCTCTAAGTATCATAAGTATTAACACCCCAAACAGTTGTATGGTGAAGCGTGTTTTTTATGAATAACCGTTAATGAATTTAATATTTAAATACATTATACTATTTTAATTCTGTATTAAGTTTGAAAATTAAAGATGTATGTAAATAAATTCCAAAACATAATGACACAATGACGGATTTTTAAATTAAAATATTAACTATTCACTGTTGCAGACTTTCGTATAATAGATCTAGAAAACATTTTCGGTCTTTACGAAAAAAATAAAAATAGTCTTTACGTATTCACCAGTTTTGTCAAACAATTTACAAATGACTAAAGCGTTCATGAGTTGTCCAAAATTATATGTAGAGTAAAATATTTTAAATTATAATTATATATCATAATAATTATGTTTAAGTAATTACGTCAAAAGTAATAAAAAATCTATTATCATGGAAAATAATAGAAAACTTACTTGTCTGATGAAAAAAAAATTTCCAGAATCTAGAATATCAATTAAATTTATCTATAATCATATATTCTCAATTGTAATATGCAATGGTGTTCTCTTAAACCTAACCTAACCTAACTTAACGTACATATACGCCGTATACTCTCAAGTTTATTTTGAAAATTCACGGGTATACTGTGTATACTTTCAAGCAGTTCGTGAAGAAATATAAAATATAATATAACAATTGATTTAACTATTATTGTTTAAATATATTTTTTAATGGTACCTATTTTATTTTTTAGTTCAGATGATCAGCTTATTATTATTTTAAATTTTTGGTTAATATCTATTTACATAGATTTAGTAACAGGTTTAGACCTTTTAACAAAAGCATATATTTTATCAAAAGAATTGCCATATGAGAGACTCGTCAGGCAGCGTATAGTATACTTTCGACAAAATTGATGGGAACATCATTGGTAATATGATGTATATCTACGTGACCATATTGGGTACCAATCATTGGTGCCTGATTTTTTCGTGTGTATACTATTTGTTCTTCGAGCAGCAATTTGAGATGTCAAACAGAAATGTATCGGCTGAGGCTTCAGAGTGATTGATATTATGTCATTTTTATAACTTTTTAATAATTGTTATGGCCTTTGAACAGTGCTATAAAGAGTAATTTAAAAAGTATTTAAAAACACTAAAAATATAAAGTATTTAAAATACCACTCAAATAACTGTAAGGTACTTCAAATACTACTCAAATAATTTAAACAATTATTTAGATTAATTTTCTGATAGTTTTGGCTTTTTTATAGGCGCATAATCAACTTAACATAAAGTGTAATATTGATATTAAAAGTCAGAATACTAACACTCGGTTATTACTATCTCATAAGTTTATAACAAAATGACTCAAAACGTCGCGAAAGGGACAATATATTTGTTAAATAAAATTAAATATTGCTAATAAATATATATTTTTAGAGAAAACTCTCTTGTTTGTTCCACTAACGTTCGTCCTTAAGTACTGATCAAAACTGTAATAAATCGGAGCAGACAATACAAATAATTGTTCGAAGTAAATTGCAAAAGTATTCAATCCGGAATAAGTATTTAAAATATCATCAAAAATATTTAATGCTGAAAGAATTTAAAAAAGTAGTTGAATACTTTTATTCAAATACCTTATAAGTTATAACACTACTTTCAAAACTCATTTCAAATATGAAGTCCCAAAAACATGCACTAACTACAATCATTAGTCGGTCTACTGGTTGACTAAACTGTTTAGTTAGTTAATAATCAACATTTTATACAGCTAATTTGAAAAAGTAAATGGGTGATGGGTCTAAGTTAAATTCAGAATATTAATTGAATTTTAAATAAGTAATAATTACGTACCATAACGTCATTGATTAAAAACACAACAATAGTATTTATGATAATCATCTGGAACAAATTATTGTTTGCCGTTTCTAAATACCTACCCCATTCCTAAAAAGTAAAAATTACTTGCAAGAATTACTGTACTACATTTTCATAATTAAATTTTGAAACAATGATAATAAACAATGGAAATTATCTGGAATAATATTATTTATTATACAATTTTATAAAAAATACTTTATTTACTTATGTATGTAGTTGAGTAGTTGTAAAGGTCACTTGAGTACACTTGCTACTTTTAGCCTTTAGGCTTTAGATATGTATTCATACATACATTCAATATTCATAATATTATAATTTACAAACGCATGTTTTACTTTTACATGAATATTATAATATATTACTTATAATTACATATATCACATATATGTATCAACACAAGTAATTCAACCTGGAATGGTATATTACTACTAGTTACTACATATATACTTCCACAGAAAATTCATTTCCATATTACGAATTATTATGTATTCATATATTTATAAATATAATTTAAGTGAATAAGTGAAAAAAAAATAATTACATTTGGCTATATGAGTATGTTTTATAGAACATAATATTCCGTGTAAATCATTTAATTATGGCAATAGCAATGTAAATAGTGAATTATACGACCACCAGGTTGGATTGCGATTATACTTTATTCTATCAATAATATTAAAAGTGTAACCAATGTAAATGTGAGTAAATACAACATGTCGTATAACTTATTTTAGTGTTTATAGGTGACATGCAAATGATTTAGTTGGAGTGAGTTGCTACATACTAAACATATTTTATTTATCTATAAACATATAAGATTTTATAAATCGAATCTATGCAATACCCAAGCAGTGCTGTTAGTGACGTAAATAATAGTTGTAAAGGTATAAATGACTGTACAATAAATTAAATAATAACTAATTTATTTTAAATTTTAGAAAATTCGATTATTATTCGAGTACAGAATAAACAGATGAACATTGTGCCAAATAAGAATAGATTCGTGAGGTCATAAATAATATAATAATTTAAATTACCAATAAGTTAATGCGCAATGTCAATGTGAATAATAATACATAAACTATGAAGTAGTATCGTTAATAATTATAATCAGAAATTACTAATTAATTAACTAATCGGCTGCATTTATGGGTAATGTGTATTTATTAGACTTATCGATATCCCCAATTAGAGGGTCGGCAATTACAAACACTCCGTCTGACTCTGAAGCGCTTGCAGACATCGGATATGGTCCATCATATTCTTTCGATGAACCCCTAGCAGTGTTGACCCTGTGAAAATACGTTTCATGGTGAAAATTTAAATCAATATAAAATTATATTTCTATCAATATTGTGTAAGAGCATTCGACATTTTTGTATATTGTATGTTAAATTACTAAAAATGTTAGTTACTTCAGATTATAAGTTATCACTGAAAAGTTATTAATTATATCAGTTACCGACTGTTTTTATCATTAGAAAATTGTTTTTTATCGATCTACAGTGAATGAAATAAATAAGTATACATATAATTATTTCATCTCTTTCCACGGTCGTTAGTAATTTTTATTTATAGTAACTGTCTACCAGGCGCTTGTTATAAATATTATTACGTGAACGTATTATTATAATGTATTTTTTTTTTTAATTTGTATTATGGTTAATGTTGAAATAGCAGTGTTATCGTGCATAAAGGAATTTGAATAACTAAATTATGTACAGGGCTACAGCATATTTAATACAGCTTTTTTTTGTAAATAAATAAAAACAACATTCTACACCATTCGAACGAGAAACGTAAACTAGTGCAGTCATCAAGTCGTATATAGAATGTGTACCTACCTATAAGTAACTATAATAAGTGATGGTGTCGTTTTTTTGACATATTCAAGATGTTTTGCAACGATCTTAGTGGAAATTTGCATTTATGCATGTGCACTCTAATAGTGTGAAATGATGTGCAATCATTACAATATTAATTATAAGTACATAGATTAAAATGTTAAAAACATATTTACCGTTGATTATTATGGTTATAAATAAAAATATGTAAAAATAACAAACAAATATCATACATAATATATTATATATGTATATTAGTAGATATCCTATCCCGCTACTGTAAGTACTGTGTTAGCAACATTCCAAATGGCATACCAATTTTTCATCACCGTAATCGCTTGCTTAATTTTGACGTACAGCTTCTTCAGATCGTTGGAAATCTTTTTGATTATTTCTTCCACACCACTGTCGTCTAGTTGTTCTTCTTGTTTCCCAAATGGTCGTCTGAAATTCATCGCGTTACTGCTGTCGTCATCATCGCCGTCGTTGTTCCGGTTCAATGTTCTCCACGTGGAAGCGAACCAATCCGAGGACGCGGAATCCGTCTCGGTGGTATCTTGTTGGTCGGTCGTGTCGTCCGGTTCGTCGGTTATATTATTTGCGGTCGGCTTGACGAGCCGGGAAAACTCCTCGATTTCCTTCAAGAGCACTCGGGTTTTCTCGGAATCTGATGGATCATACGACTTGGTCTTTGTCAGACGATTCAACAACATCCAGTCCTCTGCTGGTCCCACTTCGTTCACGTCAAGGCTGTCCCTGTCCGCCTTTTCGTCGGTAAATGGAGGCGGTGCCGGTACGGCATGGCACGTAATCAATACCGACAACAAGACTAATGACAACTGAAACACGGACAATATCGTATAATTTATACATAGCGATGACTCTGATAAACGCCCTAGTCAGGGATGTGCGACCAGAGCGATCATTAACAATGTTCTAGTCAAACTTGAACTTTCTAACATTTCCAAACAATACAGTCATTAAGTTTTTTTTTTACATTTTCCTACGATTTATTGTTGAGACAATCAAAAATAGATACATACACTCCAAAGAGGTGTAGTAGAGAGAATTGTATTGAATGAAAATGTATGCTTGAGCAATAATAAATATGTTGGGTATAAGTTGAACAAGTAATAGCTAAAATAAGTGATAACTCCCCTCCTTATAAATTCACCATAGCAATACTGTCTAAATTTACTTAAATCGATTCCTAGCTTAAATATAATTTAAGTACCTATATGTACTTTCGTAATATTTCGGCGATTTAACATTTGGTTAATCGTAAAATTTAAATTAATTAGTAATTGCGTTTAATAAAACTCAAGGTAACAAGGATTTTATATAATAATATATGCATACAATACAAAAACAAGTATTTAATAGAACCATTATATAATATTATAAAATTATAAGTAGGTACATAGTACGTTATCACTTCAAGACCTTTCACGTTGAAGTTATTTTCATTTTATTACATTTTATTATAATACAATCATTTATTTTGGATGAAGTTGTAAAGCTATCTGAATCATGACTATAATTGGAATTCCATAGATCATGGGATAACGTATAAACGGTTGGGTAGGTTTACTTCCAAGGGGACTAAATTTTAAGGTGAATTATACACACAAACACACTACACACATATGAAATATTTTTGTTGTCATTTAGTTCTAGTTAATATACATTTATATCATCAGCTCAACAACTCAATAAGCTGCATTATCTAGGTTATGGAAGAGGCAATTAAAATGAAAAATAACATTAAAAATTAATCTTGGTGAAAAAATGACTGTTGACATTTTCATCGTAGCCTCGGCAAACATTTGTACAACCTTGTAAGTAAATATAAAAGTGTGTTTATGCATAACCAACCATCAAAATCGTGTTTATAATGTTTATATACCACCAAGATATGTTTTCCAGTCAGCACTGTCACACTGATACAATATCATTACTTACTTATTATACGTATGCATAATAAATATTGTATACTTAATCTTTAAATTTATTTTCCTAATAGGAAATAAGAGTATTTTGTTACGTATTGTTTCCTGCACGGTGCTATAAATTTATGCTCAATTTAAAACATTTAAAACAAATTGTTATAATATTATAGCTACTAGCTTGTGTATTAGTTAAACGCAAAATGCATAGTATGACCTCAAAAACAACTAGCTGATCTTCGCGTAAGACTGTACAATAACTGTCAAACCTCGGAATATTCAAGAATATGGAAAATTACCAGTTTTGTAATTTAACGATAAAGTCTGACATATCACACCGTACGTGTTTTTTCGGTGAAGGACGTCCACTTCGACTATGTAGTTGCACTTATCTTCTTAAGCCATATAAACATTATATATATATGCGTATTTATTATTTAACTAAATTAGTAACTAGTAAATATGGATAGACTCTAGTTAGTACAACAATTATATTTATTTAAAATCGGGTCCGAAGTGTTTAATGTATAATGTAGTGCATATACCGTGGATGTGTACGAAATGCACAGTAATTATTTATTTGAATTGAATTAATTATAGGTACTCAAATAATATTGCTTACACCTTCCGTGTTCCATTACTCACATAATATGTTTTTAAGTCGTAACCGATCACTGACAACTTCGAAATATTCATTGTAAACATTTTGTTTTCTTTCAAATGCATTCTATTGGTAATGCACAACATGAATCAACATTTGGTATAATTTACAATGTAATAAACAAGTAGTGTTTTATTTATTAAGTTCAAAAATTCTGAGTGAAAAAGTCGGTTGTATTAGTTCATATTTATAAAGATGAACAATATAGTAGTACTAGATTTCTCAATAAGGTAGGTTTAACATTTAATCGTACATTTCAATGGCCTATTAATAGCAGAAATGTCTTCAAAATATTTCGAAAATTATTAAACGTCTATAAAATTTAAGTATAAGTACAGTAAATATTTCGAGCCTCTATGACAATTAAAATAACCACAAAATAACTAATATTGTAGTCTAATCTTTGCAATTTTTACAGTCTTTTCCTCAATTATTCGGAAACTGTTAATAAATTTAAAAACTAACCCTGTCAAAGTACCAATAAAACAAAATTTCTTATCATAAAAGTTCCAAATTTGTATTTATCAGAGCAATCCTCTTGGTCAAAATCGTGTACACAGATACAAAAAATAAAAATATAAAAACACACATCATGAATTCATGATAAAACCAATTTGTTTCACTCAGAATCTAAAATTAAGAGTATCTCTTACCATTGATTATATAATGTAGACCTCTAGTATATACTATATAATACTCTATATACTATAATTTATAATACTAATGCGTATTGGCAATTATTACCTAGGTGTCTTATCTTATATCTAATATTCTATGTAGTAGAAAGTTCTTTGCTGAACAGTTTTTCAAAGCGAAATCCCCAGGTTTGATTATGCGTTCTATATATAAAACTATTATAGTTTGGAAATATATTATAGAAGAATATTTCGTTTATTTTTCTTCTGAATTTAGATTCGGTTCATATAATGATATAATATCAACGTGACAACGTGAATATAGTGGATACATAACTAACATGTATACCCGCCAATAATGTTTAAAGTACCAAAGTTATTGCAATACAGATATTAAGATATTATATCAGTATATTTAACGTTATTGTACTTATTTCTACGGTCTTTAAAATCGGTTATTCCTTAGATAATAACGTCGGATATTTGATTTTATTATAACAAATAGATAGTTGAAATTTATTATCAAGCTTTAATTTTTCCATTATATTGCCAATAACCAAGTAAATGTACAGTTATATACTATACGAATAATATAACTAATATACATTCCTTGTTTTGTCCAGAATCTAAAAATTCATGCGCGTTTCGCAATTTAAATTATTTATGTTTTATTTTTGTGTCATGAAATATAATATATTGATACAAAATGTTTCAAAATATGTATGCAAATAATGTGATTTCCCTCAACTTTCTTGAAATATATATTTATTTAAAATAGATATATATATATATATATATATAAAACTATTAAGCGTAATTCTCCTATAAATATAAGTATAACCAAGATTATAATAAAACGGAAACATATAGAATATCTAATAGAAGTCAGTAGGCTACTAAATTTTTAACACATAACATATTAAACTGGAGTGACATTTGGTTTACACTACCTAGTACCTACATAATAATACTTTAATAAAAAAAACTTAGTTTTAAATAAATTATAAGAACCTAGTATATTATGTGAGAATTTCTTAATAACTTGATTCTAAAAAACTATCGAAACACAAAATATAAAACTAGATATTATAATTATTACTTGTATATACAATTCTACCTTATATCTAATTTAATTAGTTTTTTAAATAAAATTATAAAATAAAATAATATGATAGGTACACTGAATTTGATTTAACAAATAATTAATTTAATTCAATTTGTTTATTTTTCTACAGAAAAACCCCATAGAAAATATAAATATGTATAATATTATAATATGTAGGTGTTATTTCTACCTATTATTTAATTGTGTTATATTTATTATTTATTTTAGTTATTTTAAAAAGTATAATTAATTTAGATAATTATTTTATTAGTGGAACTTTTATTTCGTATTAAAATTGAAATCAGAAATCCCGTTTAATTCATTTAAAACTTAGTATAATGTTGAATAACTATATTAAATATTTATCAGATTCGACAACAATTGAGTATCTAGAACGTTTAGAACTTTTAAGAA
Source organism: Chaitophorus viminalis (assembly GCA_025469195.1). Lineage (NCBI taxonomy): Eukaryota > Metazoa > Arthropoda > Insecta > Hemiptera > Aphididae > Chaitophorus > Chaitophorus viminalis. The sequence goes on from JAIPRK010000082.1 coordinate 73,670, forward strand.
AATATATAATAGAACATAACGATAGCGGTAATTTAATATTAGATATTCATCATAAACACTGTACAAAATATCTATGGTTTTCAAAAATTTAACCAGACTTACCATAATGATCTTCATTTTCCTGTATCGATGTGGTTTTGCGTCTGAGCTCGCTAGTGGACTGAACAAGACCAGCGTCCTAACGTTGGTCTTAGTATTCAAAATTCTATTAAAGGAAGACCTTGAACGGTTATCTATATTGACTTATTGTTTTCGCTTACTATTAAAATCGGATGCTCTCGATTAAACACGGCGAATCTTCTGGAAAAAAAAGTTAAATAACAAAAAAATTACATAACAACGATTTGTTGCACATTACACGGTTTGGCTTTTTGAAGTCTAATGCGATGGTAGCAGGATGACTACAGAAATTTTTCGATACTAAACCTTGAAATGTATACATTTTTCAGGTAAACTAAGTGAATCTGATTATCTTTCTCTCTCACTTCGTATGACTGTGTCTGTAGTATCCGATCTGGATTTCAATGTCGTCTTGTTTTTTTTCTTTTACAATATTTTATGATGATTTAGAATGTTATTATTATATATTTAGCTGGCTGACGTGAAGAAGAAATATTAATTAATAGTAATATCGACAACATTGAAAAATATGAGTTTGTGCCAACACTATAAGAATAATTAATGAAAATAAAACAACTGAATTATTAACTAGGTAGGACCTATGTAATATTGACAATGATCCATTACTTCAATAACATTTTAGGAGTACAATTCACTTGACGTTTCAAGCTACAAAACACTCAATATTATATATATATATACACATACTTTCACTATTATTATAAATGTATAAAGGCTATATGTAAGAGACAATTAATACTACTCGTTTAAGGACTTATAAAGCTAAGCCACTGACATCAGCATACCAAGTGTATTTACGTATATAGCGGGTATGTTATAACTGTTAATAGAATAGTTATAACATTAAGTATTATACACATACATAATATATTATTTATATTATTCACCTGTTGTTCATCCAACACGTAATATTTCGTTGTTTGCCGTACTAATTGATCAATATCAAGGTCACTAATGAACAGGAAACAGATATTTATAAGGGCAAATTTAATATTTAAATATATCCTTATAATAATCATCTTTGTGATGCTACAAACACCATATTATTTACTAGCTATTATGTATAACATAATATATTAGATTACTTTTTGAAAAACGTGTTTTTCAATTTTTCTAATATTTCACTTATTTTTATTAAAACTGAATGCAATTGGACGTTTATTGAAAGATATGTATGTATCATTATAATTAAAGTTAATAATTAATATAGGTAAAGCACATCGGAATTTGTTTATACTAATAAGTAATATTTATATTATGTCTATAGTTCTATACCCAATCAAAATCTTCAAGTTAAATCTTAAAGTTTAATTATACCTATACAGAAGAAGCATTTTAATTATAATATATAAACAAAACTAATTTAGGACAAAGAAGATCTAATATATCTTCTAAATAGAAGAAAAAAATTAAAAATATAATCAATAATAATAATAGAGCGGAGATAAAATCCCATGACCAAGCTAATAAAATGAATAAAATATAATTTGATCAAAAGAATAAAACGTTAGTGAAATACGGAAAATAATGACAACAGGACATAAATATGTTATATATAACTATTGTGATGCTATATTATGTAAATAAGAAAAACTCTATTTCAGTTTTCTAATTATTTTAGGTATATCGTGGTACTACAATCAGTTAGTTAAAAAAGTTATAATGCTACGTTGCTATCCATTATAGAATATTTAACTCCATTATATTTTAGTTTCTAAGTAAAACGAGGATATATATTATATCAGTTATATCATATTTTTTTTTTGTCTGAGAATTATACAATTTCGTCGAGAAGGATTACTCTGTTTTATACAAACCTATAACTTTTCTGATAGAAAATTTCGTCTTATTGGTTCATTGGGGATATTTTTTTTTTAATTTTTCGATAGTCTTTCATATAATTGAGAAAAACAGTATAAAAGTTACAAAAATTATACTACATTAGTTATTTGACTGCTATATTGGTAGTCAACTCAAAACATTTACCAGGTATTTATACATAATATTAGCATTTAAGACATTACATAATTTTCAAAATATTCTAATAAAATTTGTGCAACTTAATATTGCAATTAAAAATGAACCATGTTTCATTAAGAAATTAGATTTTTCTACTACATAGTTATCATTCATTCTCATAAATATAAACTAATTCACTAGACCTCTTTCACTGAAAATTGTTTTTCGAAAGAAATGGTACACGAATTTCAATTTTAAAAGACCAATAGAGCTACATCAATCATCATTCAGCCATACCTGTAGCTCATCCCTGATCTTGAAGTTTCATCCGACCTAGTTGGCTTTATTTGGATTTTAGATATTTTCTTTAATAAATAGTAAAAATCAGAACAATGAATTGACTATTTTGTTCTATCAATTGATATCATATTCTTTACCATAGCACATAAATTATGAGTATACTTATAATAATAAATAATATACCGACATACCGTATTTGTTTCAGAACACTAAATTATAAGGACTTATTATACAATACACTTATAGAATATACTCAGCACAATAAAAATAGTAAAAATAACTTTATTTAAAAAAAATACTATTTTTTTTTTTTTTAGTCGCCGTAATAAGAAGTTACGATCATTATGTTTTGTTTCGACACAAAACATAAGTAATTAAATAAATATTTTAAATATTATTCATATGCCTGTAAATATTAACTATGTTTTTAGTTTTTTCTTTAATTTTGAAATTTTAAGTATAATAATAGAAAACAAGATTACACACATATTACCAGATATGGTAAAAAATTAGCCATTTTTATTTTTTACTCATAAATCGTTATTATAGTACGTCACTTTTTACTTAATATACAGTTGGTAGATTGTTAAAACAAAGTTCTGTAGAAAAAAATCTATATCGATTGTATCAGATAATTTTCAATGGTGAATAGTCAGTAAGTTAGATATATTTTATTCAGGTATTAATGGTATTATTAAATCGTATTTTACTAACTGGTTTGTACATATAAATTTAAAATAACTGGTTTATATAATATATCATAAAATATAATATAATAATAAACTAATCGTTCGGACGATATAAAAACAAAATCCTACTAAGACGACTAAAAACAAACATCTGTCGTTGACGCTGGTGGGCGTTTCGCAAGGGAGTTTATCGATTCTGCTGGTTTGATATCGATTCCGCCGAACATCTGTACATATTGATTGCGCGTATTATTTTTATATGTACATAAGAATATAACATATTGTATATTATAATATTAAAATATTTTTGGATTTCGTAAATACATAATATTGTTTCCACCAGACGTCCATTTTCGGTGATCCCGACAAATTTTATTATTAGTTCAGCTGTGAACTTTTATTATTTTAATGTAAGTAAGATTGGTATATTTTCATTGGTATGATAAAATTACAAGTTGTATTGAGCCCATTAGGTCATTAGGATTTTTATGTTCTTGTTTTTCGTGTTCAACATAACATAATACTTATACATAATATATAATTTTTAATAAATTTAAATTATTTTTTTCCTCATCACTATGATATTGCACACAAATCACCGGTTTAAGTTTATAAACATATGTGTGTTATAAATATATGTCCTTTTTTTTACTTAGCTTCGTGCCACAATATTTTATACTATCTAGTACATATAATGTAATATATATAATATATTAATGGTACCTACATATGTATATATATTTTCGGCGGAATCGATATATAAAAATATTCGGTGCAATCGATAGGTTTCTTACAGGTAAAAGACCTTTTCGGCGGAGTCTATATGTTACAGTTAAAACCCGAAATCTGTCGAAACTAGTTTTAACTAGTAAAAACTAGTTTACACAAATCCTTTAGTCACTTCTGGTTTTAACTAGTCAAAACTAGAATTTACCATCACCGTCAAACCTACTATTATATTATTTTTATTTAGTTAGAATTAGTTGTGTCTAAAATATATTAGTGAAAAGTGAAAATTAGTTATAACTAGGGAAAATTAGAAGTATAAGTACATATTAGCATAATTATTAAATATAGACATTTAGTATATTTTTTATTTTGACAGGACAAACTATTGTGGCATTTAGAATTACATAGAATTTTATATTTTTTACATAAACAGCGATTTGTTTCGCAGAATGTTTAACATGTGCATTTTACAAATCCTTGCCCTGACCCCGATGATGTTTTTGTTGGGAAATATGATTTTTCGGTATGAGTTCGAATACATGCATTTAAGTTAAAACTAGTTTTTACTGACTTATTTGAACCTAAGGTTAATTCTAGTTTTACCCTAGATAAAACTAGAAGTGGCTAAAGGGATTTGTGTAAACTAGTTTTTACTAGTTAAAACTAATTTTGACGGATTTCGGGTTTGTAACACATATATGCCCGTTTCGTGAAACATCGCCGTCTCCAAAACGGGTTCTTTGAAATCAAGAGTTATAAATATTATAATCAATCGGGTGTCCTGATTGGTAATCGAATCCAAACATATAGCGATAGTTCTGTGATACCAAGGCAAAGGGTATAATACGTGAGATCGAGGTATCCGTGTGACACGACCGTGTCAATAGTTCATCGTGCAATACTTCAGAGACGGTGAACATTTTTTAAATACTATAAAAATAGTAAGTGAACACTATTTATTTATCAACGTTGTTGTGTCCTGATTTATATATTAGTATATTTTTGAGAATGTATTTTTTGAAAAGTATACAAAGCATTAAAATATTATTGGTTCTTGTTGGTCATTGTTTTAGGTCAGAAAAGTTACTGCTGTTAATTCTGGGAAAAGTTGCATAACATATATAGTATAATAAAGATACTATAGAAGGAATGAAATTCTTCTACTAGGTTCTTCGGACCACAAAAATTGTATAGTAACTAGTATTCTTCATTTTATTTTTGCAATTTTCTCGAATCAAGGTTCTGTGTATGTTCAAGACCTTTAAAAAAAAATTCAGCAAAATATAAATCTTGAAGATTTTTGTTTTTTAAAATTTTAAATTGAAGACTCAGCGACTATTTAAGAAAAACATATAACAATCAATTTATTAGTTGTAGATATTTAATAGCAGCACACATGGGCGAAAAGCCTTCGTTAAAATAAAAATTGGGTGATAAATACAAATATATGGTATACTTATATACTAAATATAGGAATTGTTTATCCTTTTTATAATACAGTAATTTTTAACTCCGGTTATACAATATTTATAATTACACAACATGATTATGAATAAAATATATTAGAAATTAAAAATAAATAAAACGTTATAATTTATAACGTATTAGTATATTGTAATTATTACTTAGCGTTTTAAAACTTTAAAACGATTTTATATGTATATACCTACTATAAACTTTAACGCTGTACAACTAAACTATGTGAAGTTGGATTCAAATAAAACCATATTACAATTCACTTTATTAAATATTATGAACAATTGGTACTAATAACAATTATTTTCAAGTTTTTTAATTTTTAGTCTATTTCGAAATAATTACTGAAAAAATTAAATATTAAAATCATTCTATTTCTGATCTAAAAAGCTATAGGCTACGAGACTTAAAAAATAGATTAATATACTTAAATCAAAAATAATAATAAATTTCATTGCTATCCAACTCCACTCGGAAAACAAATAATATTGTATACATTTTTTCTGTTAAATTTATTAGGTATCAGTAAAAAATGGCGGGCGTATCGTATAGGCAAAAGAGGTACATAACTGTAGGGGGGAGCGGTATTCAATTTTTTTTCCCACTATTACAATACGGTTATAATTACTATTTTGACATAATTTTTAATTCTTTTGTTTGAAAACTCTTTATTCAGAATATTTGTAGTTGAATTATTTTGATGAACTATACGATTTACAATAATATAAAATCATATTTCTTGCATTATTAATTATTAACGGTTGTGAGACAAAATGTAATACTAATAACAAGCATGTTTTCAATCTTTTCTTGACATTTAAAAACAACCGAGAAAAAAAATGAAAAGATATTAAATTTAATGAAAAAATAGTAAAATAATCGTGCCCGAGTCTTAATTAAAAAGTGTACGCTATATCGCCTACACCTTTAGTTCAGATTTACCACCCAATACAGGTGTTTATTTGATATCAGAAAAAAATCATTGTTGTTAATTAGTTAGGTTTCAAATAATATATAAGTTATATAAATTAACAAATTTGTATGATAACAAAAATATTGTTAATCAATACATTTATTACTTCACTCATACCATCTTATAGATTACTCAGCCTTACAGAATCATCACAATTCACAATATATAGTCATAAAATAATCGATAAAGCCATGTTTAGAATATTGTAACTTAAACAGAATACCGTACAGAATTTCAATAAATAACCTCCTAAATGTATCAATAAGATAATTAAACAGTTTGCTTTAATACAAAACAAATACTCCGAATGTAGGGTTACCAGATAATTATTGCCTAAATCACATTACAAGAAAAATTCAATTCAATTCAAGTACTCATAAAATAGGTATCACTATAAAACTGATTAAGTAAATTGTGCTATACACTTCAGTCATTATCACTAAATACTTTTTTTTAGAAGTTTCAATTTATTTTGTAATTTATCTGTAAATTAGTTAAAACGTTTAAGTGGCATCAGAAATAATAGTTAAACACAAAATAGTTTTGAAAAGAAATTTTAATAATTTTAATAAACATTATAAAAATAAAATGAATAGACTAGTCTATATAAACAGAATTACAGTATGTTATAATCAGGAACTGTGTGTAAATACTAGATAAATAAAGGAATAAAATATTGATAACTTTCAATAATTATTGTTGTAAATGTTTTATTTCTTTAAGTGTAAATAATACAAGTATAATATAGAAACTACTGGTTTTTGTCAATCATTACATGCTTTTATGAGTTCTTTATATTCATACAATTGTTTTTATACATTTCATAATTAAAATCTATATTTTAAAACTTGTAACTAAAATCTGTATCATCAGGATACAAACCATGAAATCTGTAGTCTCCCAGAAAATCCGAGACATCTACCAACCCTATCAGATACTAAAAAAATATTTAATATTAAATACAAAAGTACCAGTTATGAATTAAAATACTATCTATGCACAATAACACAATAGTATAAACACATGTTTAAATTTTTTTTTTGGCTAAAGATGCACAGGGGCAGGTTCACTGGGATAAGGGGAAATAATATATGTATATTTCTCAGAATTTTTATTATGATTAGAATTATAGAATTATGTATATATAATTACATTATTATAGCTAATAAGAAATATATATATATATATATATATACACATGCTATTTTACTAAATTGTATGAGTACCCAACCTAAGATAATGTCTTCATAATGTACCTTTATACTACTATGTAGGTAAATTCAGTATTTGAGGAACATAATTCATATTGAATATTAGCATCACATCATATCATAATAATAAAATTATTAAATATTACAAATCAATCTATCAGTCATAAGTTATAAAAAGACAAAACAACTTTCATAATCAAAAATATATACACAATAGTCTATTAATCTATTTTCTGTTTTTAAATGTTAGACAATATCAATAGTATTATTAATTATGGCATCTCATAAACATTTCTATAAATTATAAATCATACACATGTAAAAAAAAAAAAAAATAGCCATAAAAATTATCATGAAGTTATATAATGTACAATATAATAGTATCATAAATCCTAAAAATATATGATTTAATTTTAGTTTAAATTCAACCGTTTTGGCTGGGTTGTGTGTAGCTAATTGTAGTTTTAATTTGTGAGATATCTTATAGCTAAAATACTTGTAAAAGAGATTAAAACAATATGAAAAAAGTTTAACGTTAGCATTAATCTATATTTTCTCAATCTAAAACCAATGATTATTATTAACTTTAGCTTTTTAGCATACTTGTCGTTTAAAATTGAATATCATTTTTTTATTGACAAAATAAAAAACATTTTTTCAAATTTGTAATTTAAGATGGTTTATATATCTTGTAATGTATCCATCTTTTATAAACTACATATTTATATACTTTCTAGTCTCATATCATTATATATTATGTATTTGTACAAATGTTGAGCTATCATAGTTATTAACTAAAAGCTAATAAAAAGAAATAAAAGTTAAAATTCATGCATTTCAAATTTATTCTTAAATTTTTACCATTAATAAAATTATTATCAAAGAAATTCCATAAATATAATGTAAAATTGTATAAACTAATAGATATTTTGAGTGTATGTTGAAGTTAATAATTATTAAAATTAATAAACAAAGTATGTACTATATTTATTATATTACTAAAAAATAACTATAAATAATAGTAGGTACTAGTAAACTAATAGATATTTTGAGTGTATGTTGAAATTAATAATTATTAAAATTAATAAACAAAGTATGTACTAGTGGTCCTACATTAATTTTAACATTTTACTTTTTTTTTAGATTGTTAAATTCAATGATTAATATTTACTAAACTAACTAAATTAAATTATTAATTATCTTGGTTGGTCAGGATAGATAGAAATATAATTATTATTTGGTAAATTTAACAAGAAAAATTGAACAATTCAAAACATATTTTTGACATCACTTAATTTAAAATTAAAACATTATGGTAAAAAATGGTTTTGTTACGATTAGTTCGAATGCTATAATAAATATACAATTACTTGCAACTTTTACACTTGACTTTTACACTGACAAAAAAGTACCATAAATAATAAAAATAATAAAACTTATAGACATACAATATAAATTAATACAAATCTTAATAAATTATATGTATACATTCATAATGAAATAAAATTTGTTGCATATAAACTTAGTAGATAATAATATACAGACATTTTCTTATGACTAAGCAACTATTTATATGATTTAACTTCTTTGTTAAAAAATTTGTTAAATTTATAAGTTATAGAATTATAATTATAAAATGCAGTATATTCAATTTATGGTGGTTGATCCAAATGATGTATTTTTCAGTCTAAGTATGTTTTTAAACTAGCCTACATATTTTAAGTTCCCAACCATAAATAACAACATAAACTTAAGTAACATAATAATTAGAACACTAGATTTTATTAATTAATATAATGCATTAACTGTTTTTTTTCAATACATACATTTTAGAATAACAATTATTAAGAACTTTCCTAAAGATGTTATCATTTAAACATTTAAAATAGGTAATAAATAATAACAATTTACTTCAATATTTTATAGATGAAAGACAATAATTTAATACAGTTATAAACTATTACAACTAACAATAAATAATATTAGAAAATTTTTTTTTAATATTAAACAATAATTGTTTGCTAAAAAATAGTTACAATTTTACATTCAAAATGTTTCAAACTAAGTTAATACATATGTAAATTATCAACAATATTTGAAATAATAAAGTGATTATCGAATAAAATGAATATAGGAACACATATAACAGGTATAAAGATATAAGTCTTAATATATCAGTAATATTAAGTATTAAGTATTAGTGCTTTAATCCAAAGAATATAATTTAGAGAAACATTGATTTGATACTACCTAATGTTTGACCAAACTAGTCAAAATAACTGATATTGCACAGGTAATAATTGGATAGTTTGACATTTTAACTTTCTGAAAAAAATTAATTTATTATTTTATAACCCAATCTCAAAAATAATATTTAGCCATTTCATTACAAGGATACAATACATGAATGTTATAATGTTATAAAATAATCAGTTACTCTTAAAGGTATATTATTTTTGAAGTCTTATTCTAACAATTATTGTTAAATAAAAAAAATGGTTAAAAATCTGGTTAAGAGCTACTTAATTTAATTTAAAAATGTACTTAGGATGTTACATTGCAACACAGCAAATATCAAGATTATTTTAAATAGTATACACATTGACCTAGTCTATTAATTCATTTTTAAGTACAGTTTTGTAAAGTAGCATTTGGATCAACATAAAACTATAATGGGTTTAATTAAACAAGGGGAAGATGTATTGAGATGTATTATCGTTCATTATAATATGGATCCCCAAATTGTACATAATATGATTAGAAAATATTAAATTTATGATATCAACATTATACTGACAATTTCATTAAATTGTTGTATTACCGTCTAATATATTAGTATATTAGAATATAGTAAAAATATTTTAGATTTAAAAAAAATAATTATACCAAATAACTTATTGATTTTAATGCAGAAGTACATTTTCATCATAAGACATTATGTTGGCAGTTTCAACCATTTTTCATACTTCCTGAAATTAGATGTATAAAATTTTTAAAACTTATTTAACACATTATATTATAATGAAATATTTACCAATGTAAAAATATTAGAATATATTAATTTTTCTTTAACTCTTTTGATGTTGGTGTAGTAATATTTTCATGATACCTAAAAAATCAACTTAAAAATATCTTATTAATAATATAATAAGTTGAAAATTGTTTTTAGAACCTAATAGTTCTACTTTAAGTTCTAAAATAAAAACAATGCTCAATGATTGCTTTTTACTTTAAAAACTTTGCTATGAAAATTAAGTTGGATAAAGAGAGTAGCTAGATAAGTTTTCAATGTTAAAGTTAAGTATGCTTAGCTAGTAAATCATTAGAATAAGTATCGATAAACTATAAAAGAAGAATGAATATTAATTATAAATCTCGATAGTAATATCATAACATTTTTTAGTTAAATTAATCTGTTTAATATGAATACTTTGACCATAATATTGAATTAATTTTATCATTATGACTTATGAGATATCATAAACATAAAATAAATAAGTGATTGATATTTTACAAAAGATGTTGTAGTTGATAAGCAAAATAATTTAAAGAAAACAAAAATTGAATATTCAATTCAATTATAATTTATTTGCAAGAAAATATATTTGACAACTAATATTCGTCAATATTATCATATATTTCGAACATTAACAATAAATCCTATATAGCTATGTTTGGTAGGATTCTCCAAGAGAATTTTCATTACGAAAAAAAATAGTCTCCATATGTAGGAACTCTTGTCTGGAGGCTCTCGACCTTCAGCAGGTTGGGCAATTCTATCGACCGGTTATAAAAGATACAGATAAACGTTTTAATACTAGCATTTTTTCCACATCGTAGCTATATAATGTTCATATTAAATACGAAATAGGCGTGGTCTTAAACCATAGATAATGATAATAAATAATAATAAAAAACGGCAAACGGTTATCCTTGGACCATGGTCATTGGCACGTGAAGTCAGAAGTATAGTTCAATCCTACTCGATACACCATGATGCACATTATTCTTTAATTTTACATGAAATTACAGATTAGATTTTAAATTGAGGGTTTTACTGTTTTGCTGCAGTAGGTAATTTAATTCATTATTTAATAAATTTTCACGAAAATTTCATCATTAGTGAGTGAATGTTGCTGAAAAAAATATAAAGAATTTTCCCAGATGGTTTTGTAGCCAACTACCGCCGCTTTGAGTTCATGTACCGTGAAGAGTTGAACGTCCGGCCATCGGTCTTAGAACTCCATTCACCTTAACAAAACCTGCCAAGCTACCTCCTCAATTGACGGTCGTCCAACCATTGCAGTTTATGTCCGTGCAATTATATTTATGTATACACGTATGTCGTATGTAGTTAAAATTTCATACGTACATAATAATAAATAATACATCACAGACCAAGGATAAGTAACACAATACCTAGACAAAGTTCAATTTCTCATAACCACTAATGGTATAAAATAACCCAACTAACCATTATAATTTATATTAATAAAAATAATTTTGTTGTAATGTTGTTTGAAAAATATAAAAATAAAATACATAAAAGAATATCGAAGAAAGAATTTGTTTATAATTAAATACACTTTTTTTTAAGAAATATAAGTGAATGCTTAATGTACATCATTTTAATAGATGCATGCGACTGATTTTGAAATAACCAAGTGTCTTGACACTCGGTGATATGAGAGTCAGCATCTATTTATAGAGTGGCTTCACTGAAAAATATTCCTGTGTTCTTCCGCGGGACTAAAATATTATTATTTTTCAATAAACCAGTTTTAGATAAATATCTATAGGACTGGATTACCAAACGGGTAGGATAATAAAAATTTTAACATTCCACATATGAAATCAGTAAGTTATAACAGAGTAATTGTTAAGTACCTAAATTTAAATATTTATAGCTCTACAAGTTGTTCACTCATATACATACGAGTATATTAAATAATAATTACGTTGTTATACAATTATTATTGTATGTAATTTGAATGAAGTTATAAATATGATATAATCTATAAATAGTCAAACTAAAATAAGTATATAAATTAATTAAGTCTTAAAAGGGTAAACATGATAGCAATCACAAGTCACAATACATGTTTAAAAATATATTAATACTATTCCAAAAAAAGATTTACCTCCTGGACATCAATCTACACTAAATATATACGGCGTTAATAATATGAATTAAATTAAGTTAAAAATTATAAACAATTAAATTTTACTCAAATTTACACAACAGTTTTTAAACACAATATTGAATACGAGATATATTAAAAATAATAATTATTATTAACTTGAGAAAACATGTTACACAAATATTGAATAAGTATTTCAAATAAAACAGTAAGGCTTAATAATATTACATTAATAATATTACAGTAGTATATTCATTATGGTTAATGAGTTCTAACAGGGGAAAAAAAAGTATGCATCTTAATCGAAGATAATAATGTAACGATGTATGGAAACAGTCACCACCGGCTGCGAGAACAAATTAAAACGCAATCGGTGGTGGAGTTACCAAAACCCGTTACAAAAAATGTTTGAAGTTGAAAATAATCTCGTTTCCAATGAAATAGTGAAGATTTGCGTGAACGAAGTGAGGAACTTCCAACCATTGCGGGATACAAAATACAAACGCCGGCAATGGTTTGGAGTTACCACAACTTGAATCACGAATAAGTTTTTATCCAGCGTCTCTCTTCCCCTCCACCATGCAATTTTTCTTTATAATATATAATCATTACTATTATATACCTAGCATGCGATGTTTTGTGAATACCGCTATGCCAAATTCAGCGGCGATTCAAGGCTGTCTTCTCAGGTTCAATAACTCTTGGTAACCTGTACATGCCGGCAGCAAATCATAATTGACTTACGCCAACTAGTAATAACATTCTTTATAACGCATATCATTTTCTCTATTTTAATCCATAAGATAAACCAACATTTTATTTTCAAACCGTAAATTGGTTTACTTGAAAACAATGAAAATGCATAAGATAGAACTTAAGTGGTTAATAGAAGTTCATAATCATAAGAGAATAAACGTAAATTTATTATAAATTGTAAAAGAAGATGAAGTATGAAGTAGACCATAAATTATACATATTAATAAAACCTATGTTCAAAGTAAAACCTAATAATTTCATATACATATGACAAATTTTAATAAACTAATAAACATATATTAAACAGTTAATACATTTGTATTAAAATATATATATCAATTGTTCATTAGTTATCATTAGTTTATAATTTCACCAAGATACATAACTACAAATATACATAAATAAAGCTATCATAATATTAATAATTGATTCAAAAATAATTTTCAAAAGTGTAGAATTTGCAAACCTTATCAGATAAAAAAAAAATACAGGTAGACTCCTACACAATATTATTTAATCATAATAAAACTATTATATTGAGAGTAAATAGGATAAAATAACAAACATTTCAATGTTTTTTCATGAGCGTTTTGAGGCAGATGTTTGGATGAATAAAAGGGATGAGCACAAATGCTGTTGGTCATGCGGGGAGATGAAGGGAAAACCAAAAATATTACTAATCGATTCTAGTGTTCATTACAATCTTGTATAATAATGGAAGTCTGCGTGATAATACATCTTTTTATAAAATTAAGTAGAATAAAATATAATAAGTAAACAACTTATAAAAATAAAAAAAATAGGACACATGTGCGTAAGAAAATAAATTTGCACGAATATCGTGACTTATTAGGGGTTAGAGAAAAGAATAGAGTATAATATATTATTTTGTGTGTACGTGTATAATACGTATATTATAAAAACAGACGGTTCGTTCGATTAGGGTGACTCGTGGGGGTTGGGCTAGGGTCGCGTAGGAAGCCGGCTATGACCTTCAAAACAACTAACACACGTACACACAGGCTTGCCATCTGCGTTCACTTACAGTTTTAAACATTGGATTGAACTCATACTTAGTAAAATAAAGAAATATTACATTTTAAAATATATACCAAATAATACATTTTAAACGCTAATGAACACCCAGTATGTCTTAAATAGAAGTAAATTAAAAAAACTTAATCCTTTGCGTCAATAATTCATGAAAAACTAACCATTAATTGTATATTAAATGCTTATAAAGTTTATAATTATTAATTAATATACAATTAAAAAATTCTATAGCTGGTATTCGCCAATACAATTTAAAATAATTTTCCACGTGTTTGAGGACAACACTAACCATACATTATTAGATTATTTTCAATCACAATATGAAAAACTAAAAATAAATAATAACAAAATTCATTCTTACCTTCATAAATAATTATAGTAAACACACATGCCGGACGATATGGATGTAAAAAAAAAAGAATCGCAAGGGACGCGGACCGAACGAAAACTGAACTGCCGGCAATTGCGAGTGTACTTGTGCGGTGTGCGCGTCGCTCGCCGGCAAAAAAACTGAGTGAGCGGAGGATGGCAGAGGGGACGAATGTATTGCAGCGGCTGAAGGGACACCCCCTCCAACACCGTAGAGCGTTATAACCACGTATACATACGGCGCCAACGCCCAAGGGTAAGGGTGAACTAACCTAGGGTAAGAATTTTAACAATGGTCCCCGCGCACGCACGTTATTCAGCGAAGTTGGTGGTGTAGGTCGTTCTATCGTCCTAGGCCTAAATCCATTATG
The DNA here is from genome assembly GCA_025469195.1 of Chaitophorus viminalis. Lineage (NCBI taxonomy): Eukaryota > Metazoa > Arthropoda > Insecta > Hemiptera > Aphididae > Chaitophorus > Chaitophorus viminalis. The sequence goes on from JAIPRK010000082.1 coordinate 88,838, forward strand.
ATTAACCGTTTTTTCATCTGTCAGGGGTGACAACAATACTCAGTTTGCTTGGTGAGAAAATACGACGATTCACATTGAAATTTTAACGAAATTCATGTGGCCCATGTGTAAAAAATTACATCTCGAATTGTCACTAATTTTAAATTTTACACAAGATTTTACAAGACAGATGGTCGAATAACATAACTATCCCAACATGAACATATTCTTTAAATATAAATTCGAGACACTAACTCACACGAGCCAGTAACTATTTATAACGTTAATTTATTAAATATCGGTAATTTATCAGTGCATATTTTATTTATCATTTTAATAAATTGTATAATCAATATTATGAAATGGATGGACAATTATTACAACTATCTCATTCATAACAATCAGTCTTATTTATGTAATTTAGAATAAAAAATTACTTTTGATTTACAAGTAAATGTTAAAAACAAACATTTTAAGACAAGAGTTCAGTTTAGTATAGTTCGATCGAATCAACAAATTTTCGTTCTAAAATAACTCCGGTTACATTATATTTTAAAATATAATATTTCTAACAAAATTATTACCAATAGTTTTAATTTTATACATAAATATTAGCAATGACTCAAAACTTGTACTTGTAAACAGTAATCATAAAAATATTTTCACATGCATTATTAACAGTTTTAATCAATCTCCCCATATTATATTACAATATTTTATTAATTAGGTAGAAGCCATGACTAATAACAAATAAATTAGTTATTAAAATATTTGATTCCCCTAGATAGAATATAATGCATATGAATATAAAAAACAAAAATTATTTAATTATTTATTTAATAATGGATATTATTTAGTACAAACTATATAATTTCATTAACAATATAGGTAAATAAATGACTATTATTTATAGTTTCTTTTGGAATATAACGTATTAGTCAAGATTTAAGAAATTCATGTTAAAAACTACGAAAATTGATAATATTAGACAAAATAATTAATATTACAAATCAAGTGTACAAAATACAATAGTAATATTATGTACCCAATTTTTCAAACATATAAACCGTATTAAAAACATCAGATTTTTACTAAAAAAAACCCACCAATGTATGAATTTAATCCAACGAGCGTGAGTTACAATATCATTAAAAGATAATACTTTATCAGAAAACAATACACGATTTGAGTTATAAATATATTATTATTATGTACAATATTATCATCGAGGTTTACGATTTTTCATTCCGTAACAATTTAAATTGAATTCAGTTATTCCAAAAGTGCGGGAATGTCAGATTACTGTCCAAAATTGTCGACAATAACAAGACCACTGAAGAGGAAATTCAACAGTTTCCGAAAGAACGAATTATTTTTAGACTGGATTCTGATGTGAATGCGAAGATAAGATGAAGCGTCTACGCACGACCTTGGGGTTTAACACGAAAAATTGAATTCACCAGACATACTTGAACAGAATAATTATTATTTATACACCATTTTTCCACACACTCTGAGAGACCTTGTGCGGCGGAAAACTGCCGGGGCCACCAGCCGGCCGGTATTACATAACAATGCCAAACCGATTATCGTAAGGTTTCACAGTACAACGAGATACAAACTACCAACTGCTAAGCAAACCACCTTAAGACCCACGATGACGACAAAGGATACAACATTAAATCCAAAAAGCTAAATCAAACGACAAATAAAAAAAAAAATTATAATAATAAAACCTCTTACTCTACTAAATACTTACTAAACATCTGGGTTGCCATTGTTGGAATCGAATAAAAACACGTAATAAAATGGGTAGCGATTGTATATGCGAAAAGAGGCAAGGAAAAATTAATACTCGATAAAAACATAAAAAAAAAAAAAAAACAAAGAATAGTACACGATGGACAGGTGGTTGCTGTGTAGGATACGATGGCTGCTGAGTGTTGGTGGCGGCGATGTTCGAAGGCCTTGACGGTCCAAGAAGACAATGGAAGAGAAGAAACGACGACCTCAACCGGGCACAAATCATGGTCAAATGCTCCTCGTCTGCGGCGTTCGCGAATGACGCTAAACCGGTCTCGCCCCGCGGGCCCACGACGCGTACACAGTACACACACACGTAACGCAACACTAAACACGGAGGGAAGAGGGAACGAACAGACGCGTCCTCGCAGTGTTGCCACTACCGGCGGTTCAAAACATCCGGACGCAGAGACGGCGACCGCCGCTGCAGCAGAGTTCCAGTCTTCCAGGGATTCCGGTGGCCAATCGTTTATTATTATTATTTCGCCAACTTTTGTTTTCATCCGATATTTTTGAAATAGCTCTCTCTCTCTCTCTCTCTCTCTCACAATCACATCGCTCGCTCCCTCCTTCCATCATCGACGGTCACGTACGTCGGCAACGGGAATCCGTCGTCCGTTCAACGAGTTCTTTTCTTTAGCTCGAAATCCGAATTCTCGGTATGCACCATGCACGGCGGCGGCATCGGAAGGAAGTGAGGACAGCACCGGGCGGCGACTCGTCGCATGAAATAATATCGGATAAAACGACGTGTTTCGTTTGCACGCGGCAGGAATACGAGAATACCACAGCAGCCATCCTGTACACGTTCTCTCGGTCGTCAAAACCACTCGCGCGGACACGATCGCCGCCGGTAGTGCCACACGTCGTGCGAGAAATGCACTATTAATAACTCTCCAATATTATTCTATAACAGCTTTTCCACCCGTGCCTATCGATCGTCGAATTTCCGATTGTAAAATCGACATTTTAATGTATGTGCCCCTTTGTCCTCGACTGGTTATGGAAATTACGTTCCGCCGCACGGCGCCGGTGGGTTGTGTAGGAACACACACGTCACATAATAATAATAATAATAATCCTTATATAATACTATAAAAGATAAAACGAGTTTTACAAACGAAATACGTTCGCTGGGAATGAATATAAAAATAAATTATAGTTTACGCCTTTGAACCGATGATAATAGTTATTATAGTAACGTAAACACCTGTAGGACAGCGGTTTAAGGACTTCCAAATAACTAATAATCCCAACTTATAAATAGTTTGCCTAGTTTAAACTATTCACCGTGATGATGGATACTTTAATTTCACATATTTCATAAATAATATAAACGTGATAACTGATATAATATAATGCATATGTCTTATAAATATATAGACATATAGTAGTAATAAATTGCAAAACTACAAAAAAGGAAACAAATTTTTTTTTTTTTGTACTTGTACGACCATTTGCATTTGTATAATCAAAACAATTATAGGCAAAACTAATGGAAATAAATTATATTCGACACAATGTCTAGATAAAAATAAGAGAATTTAATGTTATTATTAATTAATATTACAAGATTAACCATTACAAATTTGTAATTTAGTACTACTTTTAAGTTATCGCGACAGAATACATTTTTCAAGCTCCAAGTATAACGTAAAATAATAATAAGCCAATGAGTACAAACATTAAATTTAAATTTAAATTTTTTTTTAGCTTAGACCATTTTGTCCAATAATTAATTAGATTGTTCTAAACGAATCACTTATAAACTTTGTTGTTATACATGTTGTAATTGTAAGTAAGTTGATATTTATTAGTTAATTTACAAATAAGGAGTAAAAATTTAAGAAGTGCAGAAAAAATATATAAATAACATAATTTAACAACATGTATATAAATAAGGAAAATAGATAAATTGTTCATACTACTTCATAAATTGTAATTCAAATAGTCATCGTAAACAAGAGACTATTGTATGAACTATAATAATATTTTATAAGTGGATAAAAATAGATCAACAACAAAATAATTTTAGGTTTTTTTTTTAAGAGACTGTATTGTTAATGAGTAATGACGAAGCACCTCTCAGCCAGCTTGCCCACACTATTTTAAACACAATGCATCCAGAGATATTGAATTCGGACAATTTCAACTATTACGAAGAAAAGACCGAAACGAAAATAATAATAAACCATAAACCTAATATTTCGGTTTATACTTTACTACCTGTATAGTTAACCTTCAAATGTTCCAATACTAAAGGTTCCCTAAAGGTTATGTACAATAAATAGAATGCATTTTTACCTGCAACAGCCACAAAGGAACAAATTTTGATCGTTGATAAAGGTATACCAGCCGTTGGTTAGAGCTGCTGACACGATTTTCAAATATTTCAAAAGAATTGTATGAAATACAAACACCTGGACATCCTGCTGTACTATACAAGGTTCTCAAATGTGTAATATTTCCTGGATATCTTGCATTTAGTATACAATTTTTATTATGCAATATTGGTTTTATCATTACATTATTCTGCAACATTACAAAGATAGGTTTGAAATAAGTAAATACGGGCAATATTCATATTAGTATATCTATTATCTAATGTTAATTAGACATTAACAGTCAACATTTTCTCATCAATATTAGATTTTTTTATATATATTGGCTTTAATTATTATAATTCTCTTTAATTAATTAATTTAATTCGATCGGTTTCTTAGTATACAGCAACTATTTTCAAAATTGGTTAAGGGTAATTTCTATCAAATTTAACTTTTATACATTCTAAACTAGATATTATATATTATGCAATTAAAGGCAATCAATCTTGGGTAAGTACTAAGTACTGAATAGTTTAAGAGGTCTACAATTTGGTACGCCACAAATTTTACAAAAAATATTTTAATCCAGTCAAAATGCACATGGGTTGTAACATAATTATTATAAATAATCTGTACTATTATCCTAAAACCTATCATAAGCAATAAACTTAAAACTATAAGTATATACATCACAAGCACAACTATACATAATTCTACATTACTAAAAATAATTTGCAATGAAATTTCTATAAAAAAAAACCTTGAATTTGACCTTAAATCTATCGTTCTATCAAATTATGGAAAATTGGAAACCGTAACATCTGTAAAATATTTTAATACTTAACAAATATTGTGTTTTTACATATACATGCTCTTAATGCATCAGAATTACATTCTTAAATATACAAAACAATAGCTGAAGTACTCTTAATAGACAATACAAATTATAAACAAAATAAACCAATATTAAGTGCATTTCATTAAACAAGATTTATTTAACTAGAATATTAGTTTTTACCGGTACATCAAATTCATAATGACAGCAAATATATATTTAATTCTTATAAAAGTAAATTTTCGAATACCAAACAAAGCCCGGATAAATCAGCTAGTATTATGTATGAAACTTGGTAACTTTACTGTAAAATATAATAAATGTTAATTTAAAACAGAAACCTACAAAAAATGAAAGGATACATTTGATTAAATACCAACATTTATTCTACATTTTTCAATAATTCTATCAGAATCATTTAAGAATAAAATTTAAAAATATTTAACTTCAAATTTTGAAAAATGTAAGTAATATTTTCCAATTTACAACATACTAAACAAAATATATGTTCAAAACATCCTTCTAAGGCTGGTAAATTAATTTTAAATTTCAATATTTTTATTTACTTGTTTTTAGTATTCTTAATTTGATATGCATTATAAATACATATTATAAGATTAAAATACAAAAATTGCAAATAAATTCAAAAGAATTTAAGTTTTATAAATCTAAATAAAATTATTATTTAAAGAAGCCTAGAAAGAGAGCATTATTAATTAAAATTATTGATTATCAAAGTATTTAGTTACTACTTATTTTTACTTAAAATTAAGACTGGATAAATTATATTTATATAAAGTAGTGTAGGTAGTTTTATAATACTGAAAATTATTAATATAACTATATACGAAATCGCAATATTGATATTAATTTATATGTAGCTCGTGTTCGTATATTTCAACCATTCGTGGCTGAGATTGTGTAAGAAACAATCCAAAGGAGTTCAGTGATTCGTATAGCCGAACTACCAGCGTGTGCCCTTGACATCAACCAAGTTGAACGTCCGGAGGACGACGTTCGTCAACGTCTTCAGCTACCACTGCTGCTGCCCACCCGCCACACCCGATGTGCCCCCTTTTTATTACTCACACACACACATATATAAACTATACCTATACATACGAATAGTCCCCCCTACTTTGGGTAAGACGGTCTAATAGTAGAGAATACAAAGATATTTTCGGAGAAAAAATAAAAATGGCGAATTACATTGCAATCATCATCAACTATCGTCGTAGACACTCGTTTATTATGCAATTTTTTTCCTTTTTCTTCCTATATACGTACACTATACAGGTTAACGAACCAAAAGAAAATCTACCGTGTTGGAAAACCGGTTTCCGCTTAAGGCTTACATGTGCACAGTGCACACGACAGTCTTAAACCAACAGACAGTCGATGAATAGTGAATACTGAATACTGCTTGCAAAGTAAAAAGCACGAAAGCTTTATGAAATACGAATAAATATTAAAGAAAAGAAAAATTGATTTCATTAATGATACACGTAAGAACTGTCATTGTTTTATACAAGTGTACAAGTATCAAATAGTCTGGATCATTAAATCAGATTAATATAATTACTAATCTGCTATCTAATAGATTAAAAATGATTTAAATAATTTAGGATAGTTTATGTATTTAACAATAATGATGCAAATTTGATTTATTTCTATTAACTACAAAGTAGTACACCTATATTCTTAAAACATTTTAGAACATACAGACTGCTTATTTATTTGCATCCCATTTAATATTAATATTTTCGATATTATTTTGAATAATAATTTACTTATTAAAAATACTATGTTTCTAATAATAATGGGACTGATATTTAATAATTTTACACAAGAAACATGTTGGAACTCCAAAAATATAAATATAAAACAAATGTGTATAATACCAAAATAAAAAGAACTGGTTTAATTTCGGGTTTTGGCATTACAAAGATCATTGCACTCTTACATCAAGGTTATTTGCCTCTATGTTTTTTATTTCTTTACATGTATAACCGTGTACAAATTAGACATGTATTTAAAGTCAGCTTATCAAAATAATGTATCAACAACAAACTCTGTGAATAATAGGTGAGACTTAGAATTTTTTTCAAATAGACTACTATTTATATACTTTTCACACAGTTCCAACCGAGATTGAAAATCAATATAAACAACAGCTTGACAGCAAAAACGGTGATATATATGAATCAAGTTTTATTTATTTTTATTCTCACACCCCCCCCCCTTGCACATACATTTGTAGCATAATTTTTAAATAGTTTGCAAAAAAAAAAATAGGTAATGACAAAAGAAGGATATTTCCTATAGAAATAAGTCCAAAAAATGAAATAAAAATTGGTTAAAATACTTTTACTACTTGCCAACAATTATTCTTTATAATTTAAAAAAAAATTTTTATTCATCAATATGTACAAATAAATAATACTGATGTTTGTTAATTTATATTCATATACCACCATACTTGAAAAATGGTTAAAGTAGGTATCAATGGCGCAAAGAGGATTTTTGAGAGCATAGACAGTTAAAAAAAAATTATTTCCACCCCCCTATTTAGTGACTAGCCAAAACTAACCTACTAGATCCTGCATCAGCATCAACAGCACGCTAAATTGTTGATTTATCTAACTCACAAAACAATATTTAATCCTAGGTAGTTTTAAATACAAATTTAATGAATTAAACTATTAAAATACTTGGAAAATGGAAACACACTAAATAAACATTTAACAGGGTAGACATTTTAATAATTGTAGATTGCACATAACAGCACTACTAATAATTTTATCGCAGTCTTGAGTCTGACCATTCCTTTTTATTTTTTAATATAGTCTATTCTATAATCAATGATCTAATTAGAGCAATAAATTTGATTCACTTTTCTATTATATGAAAAAGTTAACGAGTTTAAATACCTAGGCATATGTATGAATACAAAAAACAACTGGTTTCAAGAGATTGGAATAAGAATATTAAAAGCAGGGCGTCCTTTGTATTATTCAAGTTTTTCAAATCTAAAATGATTTGATGATTAAATGATTGGAGAAATATAATCCATGATCGACAGAAGTGGCGCGAAATTGTAATGGCAGCAAAAACTCTTGTAAATAAAGCCAGAAGAAGAAAAATTGAAAACAAGGTTTTCAATGGGCAAAATTATCTTATATAATTAATTGGTTGTCTGGAAGGCAAAAATATAATACTACAATAATACAATATAGTCTATTATATATCATACAGAATACAAGATCATAAGATTCATAATTATTTTTATTTTAATTAAAGTCAAATGAAAAATAATGTTCAAACATATTATCAACATTTTTTGAATCCTTTAAATTTGTGCTATATTAATAAAATAAAAAGCGTAAGAACTTTTATCATAGATACTCTAAATCAGGTACCGGCAACCCGCGGCCCTCCAAATATATTTCATAGTGTTTAAAATTTCAATTTTAATAATTATTTTTAAACTTTTAAATTGTCTCTACTAATGTGTTTAATTCAAAATTAGTTAATAAGGATAACAGCAATGTTAACCTCATAATATGATTGTTGCTGTATGTAAATATATTAGTATTGAATGTTAAAATTATATTTTTTAATATTTTGATTTTGTATGCGGCCCCCCATAAAAACTAAAACAAATTATGGCCCGCGTAGGTAAAAAGGTTGCCAACCCCTGCTCTAAATGATCATTTTAAACCAAACTCAAAAATATTTAATCAAATTTAATATGCAGTGATTAAAGTAAATACAAAAAAAAGAACCAGATGGACCTTGCTCTGCTGTACAGTTGGTCTGTACAGCATTACTGTATTACATAAACATATACATATACTGTCATTAAATTTTTTCCTTTAAGTCCGGTAGAATTTTTTTTATAGATTTTTGAAGAGTAGCTTATAGATAACTTAGTGTTAAAATTTTGAACCTCAAGTATAAACAGAATAAATTTTATGAATTTTTATCTACAAAATAACTTGCAAATTAGCATGATTTTGACACACTTTACACAAATTTGAACTTTATGGGCTTATAAAAAAAAATTTGAGTAAAACAATTTTCGATATTTTTTAGTTACGATAAGTATAACTTATAATAAACATTGTATTAAATTTAAAAGAGTTTTTGGACAGCCAAATCAATTTTATAGATATTTCAAAAAAAAAACTTACAAAAATCGAAAATTTAAATTGTCTATAAATAAGTCAAAATATTTTGAAAACTAAACTATGTATAGAGAATGCCAATATTAAGATTTGGTAAATATTTCAAGTGTTTGCGATTTTTCGTTTTTGAATTAGAGCATTTAAGAAAAAAATGTATTTTGTCAAAACGTGAATTTGTGTAAAATTTCCCGTTTTTTTCATAATTTTTTTATCGTTTTTTTCAACGCTTTTAAAAAGTTTTAAAAAAGTTGGATTTTTGACTTGCTCAAGTACCATCTACATTCACTTTCTTTTTAAAAAAGTTGCTGTTTAAAAAAATTGAAGCATTTTTACTACCAAAAAAGGTGTCCTCAGACACACAAAAAAAAAAAAAACACATCATTGTAAAATCAATAGATTCCATCCATTCAGAATCATTAACTAATTTAATACAAAATTTAATTATGAAAGAATATTTTAAAATCAAAATGTTTACTTGCATTTAGTCTCTAAAAGGTACACAATGTACTTAAAAGTTTTTTTAGTTGCCTATATTTTTTTTAAAAAAAAAACATGTTGGTAAAAATAATTCTGTTAAAAATCTTAAATTTTATACTAGAATGTTTTGTATAATATAAACAGTATAAAGTTTATACTTTAAACTATTATATTAATGTCACAATTAATTGAAATTAAGTTTAATTATAATCTATTTATAATGTCATAGTTATTAATTATTATCTGTGAATTTATATCATTTTCATGACATCATAAAAATTTAAAAATACTAATTATTCATGTAAAATAAATGTCTTAACTCTTTAGTAACTAAAAATAATAAGTAATTTACTATTATAATAATCTACACTTTAGTTGTTAATAAACACAATTTAGACACAAAAATTTTCATATATTAAAAAATATATAAATAATTTTACTTTTTAACTTATATCAAATAATTTAAGTTTTAACTTATGAACTGTGAACTAACCAATTCAAAAAATAGAATAATTTTTTTTTAAAAAATTAGAAAAAAAGTTAACTTAATTAATCTTCTCTATAATCTTAATTTATCTTTTTGTGATCCCATTTTTCTATTATTTTAATAGAATGATATGATTTACTAATTGTTATATGAAAAAGTTTTATGGTCTTAAACTTTTAAACAACATTATAATCAAAAGATAATAATTATACTACCAGAAAAACTTCTAATGTAAATTTCAGTATCAACAAAACAATTCAATAGTAATTTATAAGAACCAACTATTATAGTTAATTTTCATGGTTATACATTTAACAGTACTATTTGCTAACAATGTACTAAGTACCAATGGCAAATTACATGGAAAATGCATTTAGTTTTAAATGCTAATTTTCTTTTTCCTATACCAAAATTATTCACAGAATCTCTTTCATCTTATATTTTATAATTGTTATCATAGTTGAACTATTATATTTTTTTTTAAAAAGAAATCCCAATTAAATATTACATACATTAAGTATACAATACAAAATTTGTTTATTTAAAAAGAATGTTACCAATAAATAAGTATATATAAATATAAATGTAAGAAATAAGGTTCCATTGGTACTTATTTCATAATTATAATAAAATTCTAAAAAATAGTAACAATAATAACAAAACTAATAACTTATTTATTACCTGGGTTTTTTATAGACCAAATACTTTATTTCAGTATTCATATCTTCCATTTACAAAAATTGTCCAAACTAAAAAAAAAATGAAAATACATTAATAAAAACATGCAAAAAGCTAATAAAACTAATAATAATTAAATAATGTAACAAACGCTTAAAATAGTAAAAACTGATTTTATTTTAATCAAACCAGCATCACGTAGCTGATAGCATATCAATACTCTTAGTAGTATTTATGAAAATTATTCATATTAAAAACCTATATATTTCATGTATAAAGTTTAAACAATATAACCAAAACAAACAAGTTTTCATCTAATGCAACATGTAAACATGTTCACAATTATAATTATATAAATTATTATAATTATAAATATATTATCATATTTACATGCATTTCTGAATAATCGGTTAAGTGGCTCTAATATAAGATGTATACAAAGGTAATCACTAATCAGTAAAATAGGTTTATGTAGAATTAGATATACTGATCACAGAATTCTTAAGAGAAATTACACCACTATGGAAACACATTTTGAATCACCTATCTACCTATACTAAAATACAAATAATATTTGTTTTGTTTCTGTTGGTATAATAAAACTTTAAATTACATCTCCCAATTAAATTATAGATAAATTATATAATATAATGTAATAAATATTAAATTTGAATTGCATATGTTAAGTCAATAACAGCTTGAATAAATTCTTGGATGTTAAATTTTTATTATACAAATTAAAATTTGTACTAATTTGTTCCTTGGGATCATCAATTTTAAAAATAAATTATTAATTACAAGATTAAGGAATATTTGTTGATATTTATTTTTTGAAATTAAACAATCGATGTATTAACATTTATTCAGAAAATTACATGATTTTCTAAAAAAAAATAAAATATACTATTTCAGTTAAATGTTACATATTGTTAATATGTACATTGAAATAATAAGTATGGTTGATTACAAAGGTAACAACTCAAGTTAATGTATTAGTTACGAGTATAGCACAAAAAAAGTTATAAGATGACTTTCCATTATTCAAAGAATTAAAGTTTAAAAATCACATACCAAACTTAATATATTTTAATTTTATTAAATAAAACTATATTTTTTATATTACTAAACACAAAATCGAATACAATTACAAATTTACATTAAGTCCATAACTTTGAAAATCATTTGTAAATAATTATAAATATTAGTTACCTTCATTGAAGTGTAATGCTTTTTGAATGAATTTATTTTATGTTGATACTTTACCTAAAAAAAGGAAAAAGAATTTAATATTATAACAAAATTACAAACAAGTTTTATTGGTTCTAGTGAAAAAATAAATAAATGACATAAATATAGTATTGTTACGTTGTACATTTTGATACCAGCAATAAAGAGTGGCATACCCAATTCATTTCTTACATTTTAAGGAAAATAAAGGATTTTAAAAAAATTCAATAGTACCTAAAACCTATGTTTTAATTCTGAATTTAAAATACTTAAATAGGTAATCTTTTAGATGGATCAATTCTTAGTTTACAATAGTAATTGTTAATTCGTTTAGTAATAATTAAAGTTATAAACTTTTTCACATGAAATTATAATTTTAGTATTTACATATAACACCATTGTGCAATGTCTTGGTAAGGTTTAAGATAATGTTTTTTTTTGTTTAATTCTAATTTAACAAATTATTTAAATAATTTTTTTTCATCTTGTGATCTGTGAAATTTATTTACTTAACACTCAAATAAATATATTTATCATATTACGGATTATTTCAGACTCCAGCAAATAATTCTTAATTAATTATCAATGTAATTTTACGACGAAATTTATTTATTTTGTTTATCAACAGAGTATAATATACGAATTCAATTTATTGATACTCAAATGTAAAAAATAAACAATAATAACCTTGAACATATATAAATTATTTATTATTCAATGCCACTTTTAAAAAGTCAACATTTATTTAATATATTTATTGTCTGTACTATTGAAGCACATAATAATTTCAAAAGTAGGTATAACTGATAGGTAAATGATTATTTTTATTAAATGTATCAAGTATAAATATTAATAATACATAGATTACTGGTAATATGCTTTAGATTTAGATTTCTATCCCTGATCTATTAAAGAAAAAGGTTCATACATAAGAAACATTTTAAATGACATTCTTACAAAATGAAAATAAAAAATACCAATTGACCATTGACTTAGAGGGTTATAACGAATACCATGCGGATTGCTAATTAAAAATCAATAGTACGAAACCGATGTCTTCGTGTAGTCATCATAGAACACGCTTCCAGGCAAAACAGTATTAGTATTATTTAAAATATTGCTGGTACAAAAATTTAAATCTACAACATGTAGCCCTAACAAAATATAACAAGATTAATGACAAGGGCTCCGAATATAATGCCAATGGCTAGCACCACGACAACATTCGAAGCGTTCACCCTATTGAGTTGCACGTACCATTAGTAAGACGATCCATGATAGTGATAAAAATGATTTATCTAGACTGTAACGCCGCACGTTTAGGTCGCATATCGCCAGTACTCTAGATAGAAAGTAGAAACGTGAAATGCAAATCAACCCATGAAGTACCATCAACGCAATTATTTTGATGGAAAATTCACTCGTAGGATGGCAGAGAAGTGGATCGTCGATGAGACAAAGCGCCGCCGTCCTCTAAAACGTTACCATGCCGTAAAGAATTGAGAAGTAGAGACCGGCGTCCCGTACCGGCGGCCGGAAATCCAACTAAATAGTAAATACAAAGTACCAACCACCAATACAGTACTTTATACTTATAGTACATTGTGCATTATACGAATGGCAGGCGGCAGCGGCTGAGCAGCAGCGGCGTCTCTCTCGGTCGACCGGCCTCGAACAGTGTGGGCAACCTAGTGTAAAAAAGCCGCGACCACGGGACACGGTATTATCGTGCGACCCAAATAGGGTAGAAAAATGGGAAAATATTTATTATATTATTTTGATTCGTCAACGATTAAACGATTATGTTTCGCGTTAAAACATGATCTCGGGAATTCAGGATCAATCGCAAAGACATATTTTTTAAGGTTTGTCATTTTAATTTCAGCGGTTCTCTTCAGGCGCGTACATACTAATACACTATGTAACAAAACGGCGAACATGAGTTCGCGAACAGTGTTCGTGTGTAACAAATCGGCGGCGTACTTGTATCATACTTCTGTAACAAACAGGTGATCAATCGATTGTCGGTGTTTTGGCCGAAACATCAAAGGCAAATTTCTGTTGTATTAGTAGTTCTGTTGTAACAGTAACAGTTCGTCAAATTGATACGCGTTGGCGCGTTGCATGTTCGCCGTTTTGTTACATAGTGTGTACGCGCCTTTCCATTACTCAAATGGTCATTCTGGTCGGTAAAGACGCACGTCGTGGAATATGGTCGAGGGAGTGGTCGGTAGGACGAGGGCAGCTGCTTCTTCTTTTTTCGGTGAATCGATGGGAATTCGATAAAACTATAAAACTAGTATATAAAACTATTTTTTTTTTATAATATTTTTATAGCTAGTTAAAAATATATAGGTAAATATGACTTATGAGTACGGCTTGAGTAGACTAGGTAGATATGCTAGGCCCATTTAATAGATATTATTCCTGGTTCATACCAACAAGCGTATAGGTTATAACTAATAGCAAATAGATATACAATATTACATATTACATTGGTATATCAATTTAAATTTTAATATTAATTATTAATTTTCAATTAATTTCATTAAAACATCATGATTAAAGTAGCGTTCAGGATTTTGAGTTATTATCGAGAATAGTTGCATAATATCATGGGGCCCATGCTCGGTCTTAAAAAAATGAAAATAAATTTTAGATACCTTAGCCCTTAGGCTATAAATAAAACAAACTATTTTGAACCACGATAACAACTATCGTCAGATATACTTAGCACATTTATAATGCAACTTGTACTTTTTAGTATTATTTGGGATTAAACGACCAGTGCACATCCGACACGTATCATTTGATCATTACTGATATATTGTACTTTAGTATCATAAATTATGTTAAATAAGTTACATAAGTTTAGTATTTTTCCACTTGGTAAGGTTTTTGCTAAAAATATAATGTATATTGGAACCACTTCCTGTCGAATGATGTGCTTCGGGCCCCACAATATCAGGCGCCGGCGCTGCTTACGACATATTTGTCCTCGTTTTTCTCCAAAGAAATTCTACTGTGTCTGTCTGCACGTTCTGAGCATAATTCGGTGAGATCGTATCTACCAATTCATCACCGTTATATGACACAGAAATCAATTTAGCAAAGCCAATAGCTAGTTTGCACGTAACTACGAAAGTTTGACCTGAGAGGCTGGGAAAGAAGAGAATACATTTAATCGTAAAATTGATATATTTCTCGTTTTCAATAAAACTTTATGGTTAAGAAAAGATAATACCATATATATTATATTACTACCATTATCATCATAAGATTCAACCATCGCTGTGAGTGCCTACTATTTCATCCTGGATTAAGATTAACATCTATAAAGTATAGTGGTATATAACAAATTAAAATGCACCAACTTGCATGGACGCCATGTACAGGGTTCGTCTCTCGGGCTGCAACCCCCCATAAGATTGATAAAACAGTTCAGCCTCCCATGATTCTCATATAAAAAATTGATACCTATTATATATATCCACAATATATTAATATTTTATTTTTAACCAATTTTGTCTTGTGATTTTACATGATATTATTAAAAATTAAAATATTATAACTTATAACATACAAAACAACAAATAACTATATTTTAGTAATTATTTAACGAACAATTTAAGGAGTATAAAAATTAGAAATATATGGTAAGAGGTAACACAGTATATGTGAATTTATAAAATAGTAAGCCCCATGAAATTTTCAAAACCTAGCGCCTTTGCCAAGTTGGTTAATAGTAATTAATAACAATAGTAAATTAGTAAATATTAAAAGACATATTATATGGGCATACGGATTACTGATGTTATTCCAAACTTCCCCGTCAGTATTTATAATATAATCGTACTTCGTAAAAATCGGCCTTTGACATTTATAACAGAGTTTTTAATGAGATTATACACTTAAAATGACAACGACGACTCTGGACAATACGTATGACGTATTTATATTATATATTATATATATATATATAATATGTGCGTGTGTGTGTGTTTGTGTGTGTGTTATTTATTATGTGTTTTTAGCAAGTCGAATAGTTCCGTCCGATTTCTCACGTCACTTCATAAGTAAAAAATTTTCCTGTACCTGAGGCCTGGCTAGCCGCTATGACAAAACATACATTTTAATAAAATATCAGTAATATATATTGTGCTGTAATAATGTATACTTAAATAGGTAGGTAACACGAGGGACGTAATGTTTTCGTATTGAGAAATATAATATGCCAGTAAATTTGTGTGGTAAAAAATATTCAAATTAGCCACATCGTCGTCGTTATATGTTAAAATATGTTACAATCATCGTAACAAATTGTAACATTATACCACTAGTTTTCATTGAATTCATTTTCTAAAATGTATTTTATTAATTTACTGCATAATCAGCCTATCTACACTCTACAGAACTCATCGTCATTTGTTTGTATACTTAAGTTGTTTAATAAGGTTTAACCTATATACATTATACATTTATGTAAAAATTATATTCATAACACTTAGTCAATGGTTCAAATAACAAAACATAGATCAGTATTTTATACATTTAAATTTCTTTTTGATTCTGAACGGAGTGATGTGTGTTTTATTTTTTTATTTATTTTATTTTTTGTTTTTTACGGCATGTTTTGGAGCAGTAAAAATACATTGATTTCCTTATATAGCAACTTTTCTGAAAAAAAAGTAAATTTAAATGGTACTTAGATATGTCAAAAGTTTATAATTTTCAAAATCATCGAGAAAAATCAAAAAAAAAATTACAGAATAACGGAAATTTTTTCACAAAACCACTTTTTAACGAAATACATTGACTTACAAACTTTGCTATCTCCTGCAACTGCGAATAAAATAATATTGTGGGTAATTTGATAATAGTTTTATTATGTATTTATGTATAAATATTTATTATAATTTTTCAATTAAAAAAAAAATGTCATTTGCCAGTTTTCCATTTCTAAGTTTTAATAAAAATTGTACTACAGATTAGTTTAGTTTAATTATTGTATCTGTGTATACAAGTGTATTTCTGAGTAGGTACATGATAATATAATTATATCTTTTGTGAGTTCTTTATTATGATGTAAATTTACTTCCTCACAAACTCCATTAATTATTCAAATAGGATTTACCCAATATCCTACCGATATACAGTATACTAATGGGATAGGTAAGTCACTTGAGACTGTACTAAGAGCATCCTCAGAATGTCCTTATCGAGCATACTGTTAGGATGACTTAAATACATGATTAGGATGGTCCTAATGACATCCCGGGAAGAATTTTGCTATGTGGGCATTGAGATGACAACCAATGTTAATTATTCAAACATCAGACGATTGAGCCATCAAGCTGTATATAAACTCTATTATTGAACTAGGTATCAAGAAATACGTTACAATAAGGATAACGACGGGTTTCAGATATTTTTTTTTTCAATTATAACAATTAACAAGTAAATTAAATTACTTAAAATTCATTATGATTATGTATGAACAATACATAAACACAATACATGTATACCATAAAATATATTACTAAAGATAATTACTGCTTATTAGTTTATAGTTCATTAGCAATCTTTAAATTTATGTTTTTTTTTTGGAAATACATATTTTACTATTTTAGTCTCGCTGGCAACAATCCGATAACAACGTATACAATTTCTTAGAAATTAATTTACATGTGTAAGCACACATAATAATATATAGTTTTTATTAAAGCTTCAACAAAAACATTTACTATTTTGCATTTTTACCTATGACTCATGTAAAATAAATTTCACAAATAAGACAATTTAAATTATATTTACTAATAAATAATTTAATGTTCAGGAGCTTAGGTAAATATAGAAAATAGAACAATAATGAGAGAATGCATTTTATTAAGTATACATTGGAGTTTTGTACTATTGGTTATTATTAGAACGTGAAGAATATTTAGAAGAAATATAATTTTGACTTTTTCATGTTTTCATATCTTTGCATTACTCATGATGGCGCATAGCGCCATAACATATAGGTTTCACATAAGACATAAGATCATTATATAATAATAAGTTATAACTGTTATAAGTATAAGTGTTGGAAGTATACTTTTATATCATTAACATTTTATGGGTGGAAATTGTTTATTACTGTATTTATAACAATTTTACCACATTTTTTAGTTTTAGACTCTGAAAAAAGTGTTTTATACTGATGCTTAGGTACTCCATATTAATTTATATTTTTAGAACGACTGAAGATAAACTGTATTTTCACTGGACTCTTAACTCTTAAGTAGATTATTTGGTAGATAAATTATTCATAAACGGGTTATTACTTATTTCGTAGTAAGCTTTGAGAAAATCTTATTTGGTACTTGAAATTAATGAGATAAAATTCAGTTCTAATTCGAATAACCGATATTGTAGTATACAGTACATTGAGATGCGAATAATAGTACAATATATATATATGTATATGTATAGGTTTAAAGTTTAAACAAGTTGTACACTCAATTTCACAATGGAGAACTGATTGAGAAGAGTATATCGGAAGGTCGAGACTCCAAGGTCGGGTGGGTTACAGGGATGGCTGAATGATATTGCTGTATAGTTCTTTTAAATTTTAAACAACCTTAGTATATATCATTGCTTTTGAAAAAATGATTTTGAGTGTAAAAGGTCTGATGGATATGTTAACATTTAAAAATTAATGATACCTACAGTAGAAAATCAAAATTCTTAATATGGTAGGTTAAACTTTTAATCCGAAATTTAAAAAGTCAATATAAACGCAAAAGTATCTTTAAAATATTTCTAAAATTATGAAATATCTATAAAATGCTAATATATAATACGAGTATGTTATATAAATACCTATTAAATATTTGGTGTCACTTTGACAGCCAATTTAACAATCAGATAACTAATATCGTAGTTTAATTTTTACAGTTTATACCCTCAGTTTGTCAAGTACTTGGAAAATTATTAAAAAATTTCAAAAATGACCTCTTCAAATTACTAACTATACGAAATATATTATCAGAAAAGTTATAAGTTGGTATATTGTATAATTTGGAGCAATCCATTTGATCGAAATCGTGTAATTAAACACAAAAACAAAACACACATCATGATAAAACCAATACATAATCGTTTCACCCATAATCTAAAATCTTCAATGGAACAGTTCTTTAGCAAATTGTATAGCTGTTGACACAAATTATTCTAACAAAACCTGACTCCAGTGAAGGCTGAGTAGTTCAGGGAATTCAAAATTCAAAAATTTGGAATTGTTTAATTATATGTATAAATCTTAAGTACACTACAAATAGTGTTGGAATAAAATACGTAGTAATAGGAAAAACTGTTATTTTATCTAGATTATCTATTTGCGAAGAATTTTGGAAGTTAATACTATATAATCCACCTAAATGCAAATCTTTTACATACATAATGGTTATAAAATCGCGAACGATATCATCGTCAAAATGGCAACTAGATGGCAGCACGTAGCCCAAGTCAAATTAAATATAATGATAAAATATCCTCTAAATGAACAAACGAAAGGGCATTTTCAAGTTGTTCTAGAAATTTAAAGCCTAGAATAAAATGTGTAGTTGATAACATTTCTAAGACAACCTAAAAGTATTTTTTTATATTTTTTTAAATAGGTACTGTAATTTTTTAAATAATTAGTATATAAATAAAGGCCTTTAAAAATTTCTCCTAAATATTGTTTTCTATAAATTTTATAGAGTTATTTTCAGTTTTAAATCTTTTTTTAATGTCTTTTTGTTGACTGCATGAACATGTTTTCACCGTTAAATATCACGGTGTTTTGTTCTTATAATCGTGCTGATTTGTAATAGGTATAAATGTATAACAAAATTGATATTGTATGTGCTGATTTGTAATAGGTATAAATGTATAACAAAATTGATATTGTATGACTTCTATGAAATATTATTTAAAAACATTTTTCCGGACGAATTTCGTAATCACACACTTACACAACAATTAATAATTAGGATATTCAAGAAATACAGAAAAAATTTAAGCACCCATACATATATTATAATTAATTATTATTATTTTTCTTTTTCAAATGTCATTAAAATTTCCTATCTATATAACTCATCAACGAGCAATGAAATATAACAGCAATTATATTTAGTAAATTATCTTATTTGTTTTGGTGCACCTAATACTATTTGTATAGACAACTTATATGTTAAACTTAAAATTTAACTTTATAATACATAAGATATACAAAAACACAGAAGAAACCAGGAATAATTTATTATTTCCATGGTAATAATAAAATCTATGAATAGTTGTAGAGATAATTTGTATGTATGTACATCCATGGATGTATACATCCACCTTGGTATGTACTTATTGATTAACAATTTTGTTTTAGTCGTAACTCCGTACTCGTTGTTATTATATTTAATTTATTCAGAATTACAATCTTACTTTCATACTACATTGTCCACACTGCAGTTGTAAGTAATTTATTGTAATTAACCATTAAATGTGTTTGCTAATAAGTAGTAAGTAATAACATTATATTAATTAATTTTTATAGTTTCTTAATGTAAATAATAATAAGTTATGATTTTTCTACGCAAGTTAAATTAATTAGGGAATATAATATGTCAATGGCTTCCTCATATGCACACGATTTGGATTTTAGTTCTACAAAAATATTACATTACTTACTTTCAAACACTTAAATGGCCATAAATATTTTAGTTATTTTTAATGGAAGTTGTTCTATTTCTAATATGATCGTAAAGTAATTTGTTAAAAAAATCTATTACAACAATAATGAATTTGTGTTACAAGCAGACTTTCAACAGATATTAATTACAAAAAACCGTCCCTAAAGTTTAAATATTATAAATTATAATTTACAATAAATAATTAATTCGTTGTTTCTGGGTTCTGAACCTAGAGCGTACAGTTGTATGTATAGGCGTGCGCAGGATTTTGTGTCGGGTGCAGAGCATATTTTTAAACTGCTCTACTGAACAATAAGCAGCCTACCTACACATTTAATGTAAACAAAGTTTTTCTTAACAACTAATAAAAATTATACTAAAAAAAATAAAACAATGCATTTTAGTAACTAGTATTATGTTCATTTATTTACAAGTACAACTTCAGTAGTAATCAATGTTGTATTAAGTACTATTACATGTAATTTAATACCATTGATTTCAGATTATATTATAGTATATATTTTGCAATTAATGCTAATATTAACAATCTCTTGCATTTGAAGTAAAAATTTTATTTTAAATTAACAAGTTATTATGTCACTGTATTAAATACACAGATATATAATAACATTTTACGCATGGTTTATAGATAATATCTATAAACCTTGCATTTTACGTTATTATATATCTGTGTTTAAATATTATTTAATATTATAACGTTCTTATAAAATATATTATCATGAAATTAAATCATATATATTTTTACTCCATGAGTATACGTCTTATCACAATAATTCATATCTGATTATATTGATAATGATAAGGTTAGGTTCATAATACAATCACACTTAATTTTATTATTTTTAATTTTATGTTCAAATGAATTGTGTATTGTTGTCTGAATTTATTTTTTGTTAAGTAAATTAATTAATACCAAGGATTAACTTTATACATAGTTCTCGTGATGAAAATCACCCAAGTATTATACAAACAAAATATTGGTCGTCTTATAAAATGGCAATGGCGTGCTCAGCGTAAGAAGACATTGATTGAAACAAACGCCGAAAAAATACTTGCAGCTCGTAATATACCTATTACAGATTCCAAGGAGTTCTTACGTGAACCTATATTTGAGGCTCAAAAACAAGATATCCAGCAGTTAATTGACAATGTTATTGGACCAGTAAAATTACAACCTAAACGAAATAGCTCTCATCCATTATGGAACAATGATCCATGCTATGTGTATGGTGATCATAATGTTTTGGTTCGTGGAATTGATCAAGCTAAAGTTTTTACCAATTCAATTGAACCAGAATCTGGCCTACCAAAATATTTTAAAGAACTGTATGAAGCATACAAATTACCTAATCAAGACGAACATGTTCAAAGAATTATTACAGCATCTCTACTCTATGATGCAGTACAAGAAAAACTGCCTATTAAAAAAGATCCTAAAAGGCCTGCATGGAAATTCCCCAGGGATTATGGTATTCCAGATAGTAGGCGTAACAATTTAATCGTAAGTCGGCTATTACAATTATGTGAATCTAGTGTTGGTAATATGAGTTCAAATAAATTAATTGCTAAAGATGTTTATTTTAAAGTACCTCTGCAAAGAAATGACAATATTAGCCTTAATGTTAGAGCCGATTTATTACTCTTATCTGATTCTTATTTAGCTCCTTATTTAGATGAAATTCAAGGAGAACTTCCAGATATATATCCCCTGGATTATAAAATATCATTAGAGGAGATAAATATTTATCATAAGGATGAGTTTATTTCACCTTTAAGTGGAAAATTTAATAATATTCATACGGCATTTATATATTATAATGAGACAGAAGTAAAAAATTTGTATGAAACCCCAGTATTACAATCACAAATATTTGGTCGATCATTGATGAAGAGTTATGCTTTTGCTGTTGCGAATGCCAAATCTAAATATGGCGAAGATGTTAAAGAATTACCAGAGCCTATTACATTACAATGTGTACATACCAACTCTCAGTGGTTCCATTTTTCTGTTTTTCAACTGAATAGTTTGGCTGGTCCTGAAGAAAATGCCAAGAAGAATGTTTATTGGCAAGCACCATTGTCTAATTTATATGAAGAATGTGTTTATGAAGATGGTATACCAATTTTGAAAAATTATAATCAAGAAGTATTTCAAAATTTGTTATCTTTTTATATGAATGGTACTGAATATGAACTTAAATAATTGTATTTGTTTTGTAATTAATTGTCATGCAATAAAATGTCTAGTTTGTTGAAAAATTGAAAAATAATGTTTTATTAAAATTTTTTTACCCAAATTTAACAATCATATTTTACTTTTCGTTTTATAAAGTATATTTTAATTCTGTTTAGTAATGTTAGTAATATCACTAAAATAATAAATTAGTCGAGCATAATATTATTGGGTATATGAAACTATATTCAAACATTGATCATTTCCATGATTGAGTAGATACCAAATTTATTTTTGTATAGGTACTATGAATAAATTGTATAGCAAGTTTAAAATAAAAATAAAAATATTTTACTAATAGATAAAAAAAAAAAACAAAAATGTTTGGGCATAAATCAAAAATGTATTGTTAATTGTATACTTAAAATCAATAGTGGTTTGCTTGGAATTTTTTTTCATGTAATGTTTTATAATTTTACTCAAAATAAATATCATCCATTCAAATAGGTTACCTATTATTGTTACATCAATATTATCTTTATGTTATTGAATATAAAATGTGTAAAATTAGTAAGAAAAATGTTAAAAATTAATAGTTGAATCTTTATTTTAAAATAAAGATAGGATATAAGTACTTGTTGGATATCTACTGAAAGTCATGATAACCATTCTTGTTTACTGTCTTGGATATTAATTATAGAATAGTGTACGTATATAAAATATAAATAATTATTGTACATTGAATAATAATAGTTATAAGTTTATATATTTGGAAAATAGTTCTCGATAGTGCTAGATTTTTTGTTACAGCAGAAGGTAATTCAAATGTATTTTTTTTAATTCAGATTTTATTACTGACTGAAAAATATTGAAAACAAAATGATTCTTGCACCAAATGTAAAGCATTAACCATGCTATATTTAATCATATTTTCTATTCTCAATTATCATATAAGTAAAACTTCTGGTTGTGTTTATTCATTTTGATATTTTTCTTAAGATAATATTTTCATATTTAACTTTTTTATCCTATCAATTATTTATAAAAATTATAAAATTATTATTTTCAAATAGTAACTTACAATTTTTATTTTGTACTAATTTGTAAATATATTATTCCAATGTCTAATCATATACTATTATAATTTTATTTTTGAATAAATTAAAGAAATTTGTTCATCCTAACTCTAAAAATAATACTCAATATGAAATAATCTCTAGTACACTAAGAACATATTATTGTATAGCTTGTTAAAAACTTAAATTTAGTTTGAATAATCTAAATAATAGAATTAAAGTGATAAAAAAACCATTGATTAATTAAAATATCATTACAAATTTTTATATTATTAAAATATTAACACATTTGAATAAATTTTGTATGTCACTCCAGCTAGTTCTAAAGTTATTGATGCCTTCCGTAGATAGGTATATTGTATTTTTTTGATGTAAAACTGAAATTTTATAAAAATTATAAGCAATAAAGTTAAGTAATATTTTATTAATGATTAAATCTTTCTTGAATTTTAAGATCATAATTAGAAATAATAATTTTTTTAATAACTTCAAAATGTATACCAAAGTAACCAAAGATTAATGAATTACCTATTTGCTGAAGAAAAAAAATGTTGGTTTAGTTATTTGACAGTAATACATGTTTTTAATTATGGTTAGGAAATTAGATGTTCTTTAATTTTGGTTATATTCATTTTTACTGTAATTTTCAATAAAAAATGAAAAACTTTCGAAAATGAATCTAAAGTACATATCATTTACAAAGTTAAAGTAGTATTTGACGTCCTTACTCTAGAGTGCATGGTAGTTATACAATATATTATATACAAATAAAAATAAATCGTTACATATTTAGTAAAATAGGTTATATATACATGTAAAATATTAAAATATAGATATTTTTGAAGATACCAAGTAAAAATACTCATAAAATACTTTTGATGTCGAAAAATTTAATCAAAAGTCTAATTTTCCGTCTAAATTATATAACAAAACCATGAATGGGGAGGGTAAACATTTCCTACATCCCTTTCAAATGCCCTATCTATGAACACAACCGTTTAGAGTCTGTTCTCTATCCGTTCTATAAGTTCACTGACGTTAGAATGTGTAGGTGATTTTACCTATAAGCTATAACCGATTCATATCCGTGAAGTCTCCCGCATTGTTTTATTCAATACGAATTAGCATATTATATTTTATAAACTGTACGCCGTATTTTAATTTTTGTTTAGAACTTATACACATATATAGGTACCTTGTACCTATTTGTTGTGTGTATAATTTGTTACGTTCAAATTTAAGGATTTTAGGTATATGGTAGGTAGGTAGGTACATGAGTTAAGTACAATGTCTTTAATTCCTATTTTCTAGTTTATGTATATGCCATATGGGTCACTATATTTTCCTGTATTTCATCATAGGAAATAGGAATAGTTAATAGTGTTAATACAGAAATTAAAGAATCCAAAACTACACGATGATATTATATTATATATATTAGTACCTATGATAATATCCTGATATAAATAATTTTATATTACAAAATGGTCAAAATGTTATTTAGAAAATAGGTATTTAAGTAGTTATTAAACTGAAGTAAATTATTTTGAAATTATGTTAAAATGTATACTAACGTGTTTATGGTTTTAGTAACATTTCCTACGCTACGCATGTTAAACTTGTTTAATATTTTGTGGGTGTGTTGGTAAGTGGTAATAAAAGCAGTAAATATTTTTTTTTTTTTTACAGTAAAATATATTTTTTGTCCAAACAAACCTATAAATATGAAATGAAAATGGTCCACGAAAAATAGATAGTTGTGCATTTGCAAAGTCATATTTTATAGGTAGGTAGGTACTTCGTATTTATATGTAGGTAGGTACCTCGTACCTATAGTAGTGTAGTACCTACTAAGTATTAGTAGGTACTTACCGATGTCATAAGTACATTAAGTTATAAATTCAGATTATAACACAACACTGAATTGTAGTAGGTACCTACCTACCTATGAAAATATTTATAATTTATTTTAATTGGATACAAAGTTATATTGTTTATTAAAATCATTGAGTATTGAAAAACTTAAATATGAGGTACATGGCATTGGTAATGACTAATGATTAATGAGTCATGGAAAATATAGTGCCAACGTCATATTATAATATAGTAAAATGTAGGTACATTAATTTAATTCCTAGGTCTTAGTCTCATTGACCATTGTATTGGTTAAATTAAATGTACCTAATAAGAAATAAAATTTTTTTAACTATACAAGTATAAATGTAAGGTTATTAATTTTAATAATCATATACCGTGTAAACTGATAATTAAAACATTTTCATCACTCCGTTCAGAATCTAAAATAAAAAGGTATGTTTATTTGATTATTTTAATTTTATCTTAAATTTATTAATATCTACCTATGTGAAATATTATAAATAAAAATAAAGACAATTCTTAATAAAATAAAAAATGTTATGTAATTACTTTATGTTCAAATAAAAGCAAAAAAAAAAACTTATAGTAGGTATACTATTATCAGTTTTATCAAACATCATGTTCCAGAAATATAATATAATATATATGCTCTACATACATAAAGTGGGATAAATAATACACATGTAGAATGTAGATACAAGATGTTTTTAATTTTATTTTTTATAATCTTAAAAATGTTCAAAAGAAAATAGTTATTTATTTATCATATAAATTATATAATATACCTACAGTATAAAGTGTTAAAACTTTTATGTTTATGGTAATTTTCGGAAATATTAGTCATTAATGTAAATTTCGTAAATTAAATGAGAATACATACAATATATGGAAAAAAAATGATTTGATAATGGTCATGATTTTCATGATAACTGATCATAGGTGGAGAGAGAGAGAGAAAGAAGCTACAATATCCGATCCGAGGGCTTAGTTCTCAAGAAGTACTGGAGTATGATGTTACATATTCATACTAGAGGCGGACCGTTATATTAGTGATATTTATGTATACTCATTTAATATCACAGTTTATACGTAATTGTATTAAAAAAAATCTAAGCTCTTCCCTCAAATAAGATACAATATTTGACTATAGCCAGGATTATGTAATAATATATGGGTTATATTATATAAGTCAGTCAAACACAATGCTCGGGTAATTCAGTTATTTTAAAGAGCAACTAACAATAGAATTTTTCTTTTTTTTTAATTCTTATACCCGGAGTATAGAAAAATGGTTTTAGGATTTATTAAATTATGAGTGCCCCAGTTAAAATTACATTTTGTAGTTTTATACATTTACATTATATATCTACAGTATAAATTTTTAAATGAAAATCAACAAAATTCAAGCTTTATTTTTAAAGAAAAAATGATTGAGTGATTAAAATGTTGCTCATAAACAATTAATTAATTATTTAAATCCTAAAATAATGCTTCACAACTTAGGTAGGTAGATATTATAATATTTATAAAGAAAAGTGAAAAAAATGTATTTGTTTCTCAGAATAAATAGTAATGTTAATATTAAAAAAAAATATGAATAAAGAATGTATATATCTTCATATTCATTGTATATTAGTTCTTATTTTTAGTATTGTTTACTTCATAGGTGAAATATTATAGATTATAGAGTTTTTTAGAGATATTCCCTTGGACATTTATTTGACAATTATTATTAATTATTATATCCTGGTAGTAAGGTAATGCATTATATTTTAGTCAACAGAACTAAATAAATTCATAAATTGCATTTTTAAATATAAAATATTTAAGATATTACATTATATACCTATGCCTATGTATATTATCTAATAAGTAATAGTACATTATAAAATCTACATGAAAATGTGTCCCAACCGTTTTTTTTTTCGTTAAAAGTTTTACTGTCATTGATTTTATATTCTATCATTGAAAATTAAGCGTATCCATTTTGTTATTGATATATTTTTTAAAATCATGTACAGATCAAAGATATGGTACGGCCGAAAACGTAGGTATACGAATGGTATAGTTTGTAGTTAGTTAGTTAATTACTTACAGGGTGTTTAACCGGGTTTTAACCAGGTTTTGAACTCCCGGGGTACCCATTAACCAGGTATAATTAGAAAATAAATAGAGACTGAAACCCAAAACTTAACAAAAATGTGAACCAGGTTTTTACCCGAAACCAAGATAATAATTAAACCAAGTTTCATCTCAAAATCCGTTGTTTGAATTCATTAAAATTCAATTTAAAATGTTTCACCATGTAAAATATTCGTACTGTAAGTTAATTTGAAATAAATAAATGGGTAAGTAAAGTGTTTTATAAGATTGAGCTTAGTTTATAAAACTATTTTTATAGTATTTATTTTTGAACTTCTATTTCGGGAAACGAAAATTTGAAATCGAAATGTGTAATATCATTTTTCCGTTATCGCCGATGCTGGTCGTGGTAACACTTGGAAGTTGGAAATTAGGATAGACAAAATATTGTTAGTTATTTTGAAAAACGTATTACGTGTGGTGTATTTTTTATGCATAAATACATTGTTATTATTTTCATATTATATATCGTCATTGCACAGTGTATCTGTGTATATGTATACCTGTGTATCTGTGCACTGGCTTCACGTGGGTTCCGGCCTTCCGGGGCCTACATACATTTAGGATGCTCACTATAGTTTCTTGAGCAAATACTATGGATGCATAACTATTCATCTGGATCTTAAGATCATTGAAGGAAACGTTAAGAGTTGGCAGGGCTAAATATGTAAATAAATAAAAATATATAATAACTAATATAGGTAACTGTACTATGTCTATAATATTATTATCGTATGGTATTTAATAAGTATTACAATTCTAGTTGAAGAAAAATTCAAAAAAATTTTTAGGTATAAAAAGTTAATTTTAATATTTTTTCGTTCAAGGTTGACATTAAAAATATTTTAAGAAAAAAAAACTATAAAATTATGACATTTAGTAAATAATGTAATTTACGTGAATTTTGGGGCTCATGCCTTAAGACGGCACTGCGTACAGGAAACATTCCCATAAAGTGGTATCATTCATTAATTTACTAAAAAATGGACAAAGGAAGGGGGCAATCTTCCTATTACCCCCTCCTCCTTTATAACCATTTTTGCCTCAGGCTCTCTTTAAGTTTACTGTGGTTGGTATGTTTATTACTTGGGCAGTGTTTTCTTTATCTTTTATTCGTTTTTCTTTACGTTTCGTTTTGTACATCAGGATCAGGTTATTACAATATTTAAATTTCGTACATCAGACTACAGTACACAAAGTATATTCAATGAAGGTGGTATTAAGCATTCTTATTAAATCATATCTACGACGACATGTTGACGTCTGTTGTCTATATACAGGTGCATCGTGTATACTTACTGTATATTACATATGAAACGATTCAGTACCGAGTATAAATCTGGAGGTATACCTTCTATAGCAACGCCTGTGCACACTTCGGTCAGTTTTGTGTGCAAACACCAATTATCTAATTATATAAGACAAAAGGAGCTAAGCGACATGGTTTACCATGTAAGACTATACAGAATGGCCGATCACACAAGCGCTATTTACAATGTTCTTCTGACAAAATTTGGTGGTACGATATTTAATTATAATCAACGCCTTTTTTAGGTAAAAGCAAAACTACTGAAAATTGTGTCCACCAAGCAGTAAATACGTATGGCGCTTGGTTCCTACTTTTATCATTTAGCACTTCATCAGTCATCACTCATCATCTTTTATTATGTTGATAACAACATAAAATATTTACTTTCATACAATTAAAAATTCTCTTGTTTCTTTTATTTGGTTTTCGTAGTTACTGAACAATTCTATGAGGTATTAGCTAATAGCTAATAGATAAGGTAACAATTTATTATACTGTCAACTAATGAAGTGCTACTGCAGATTTATTAATTTTCAAATTTTTAATTTATTTTGACATATGTTATATAATGTTATACAAGATTAAGATAAATTATTTGGCAATAATTCATTTATATATTCAAAACATTAAAAATAATCTAAACATCTTTATAAATTGTTAACATAAATTAGATTCTATCTACGACCCTCTAAATGTTTACATTAGAAATTGGCTTTTTCAGAAAAAAATGTGAAATGTTGCCCCATAATTTTTATAGTAATACCACCGATTATAAATATTATATTTAAAATTAATAATCAATGATAATAGGTAATTATTACTCCATTACTGTCTACTGGCATTATATAATACCATGTTTCTATTGATATATATATACAGTGTGATTCCTTTTAAAGGTAAAACTAAATAATTCTGTCCAGTGACATCGGATTAATATGTGGTTTTTGGGAGGGAATATAAATAAATATACATTTCTTGATGATTTTTACATTTTTAGATCTTTCTGTGTGCTCATACGCAATATAACTTGCATTTTTTAAATAGCAACAGGTGTATTGAATAAGTCGATTTGGTCCTTTTTACTATAGCTCTAAAATCAAAATTGACCAAATAGCAACCAGTCAAAGTTTCGATTAAAATTATTGAATTTTTCAACAATTATACTAGAATATTTTAAATTATTATGAAATTTTAAGTATTTTTTTTGTTTCCGTAGGTTTGCAGATATTATTAAATCATTTAAATTTAATTTTGAGGAATTAATTAACCTCAATTAGACGTAAATGTTAGTTCATTTACTAAGAAAAGATTAAACAAACTGATATGATTTATTTCTCATAACTTCTTAATAGAAATGATTAAAATTATAAAAAAATTGTGTTAATTATTTTAATCGTTTACTTACCTAATAAATGAACTAACATTTACATCTAATTAAGGTTAATTAATTCCTCAAAATTAAATTTAAATGATTTAATAATATCTGCAAATCTACGGAAACAAAAAAAAATATTTAAAATTTCATAATGATTCAAAAAATTCTAGTATGATTGTTGAAAAATTCAATAATTTTAATCGAAACTTTGACTGGTTGCCATTTGGCCAATTTTGATTTTAGAGCTATGGAAAAAAGGATCAAATCGACATAAAATAATTCGGTCTATCCGAATTTGGTATTTAAAACACCTGTTACCATTTAAAAAAATGCAAGATGTATTGCGCATGCGCACACGAAAAGATCTAAAAATGTAAAAATCATCAAGAAATGTGTATTTATGTATATCCCCTCCCAAAAACCGCATATTAATCCGATGTCATTGGACAGAATTATTTAGTATTACCTTTAAAACGAATCACACTGTATATATATATATATATATATATATATTTATAAAAAACCGCATATAGTATGTTTAGGTGTAACGTACATTACGTAAATCAGTTTAGAGTATCGAGTGGGCTTTCATTCCTATTACGGGAATTGTTTATATTATTAAATATATAATATTATATAGAAACAAGAACTCTCTCGGGGATTTGTCTCCCCATCACCTTTATAATACTACAGCCTACAAGCTCCAGTGTTCCATCCTTCATAGATTAACATTGATTTATATATTATCATATGTAGTTCGTAATGCATTATATATTATGTGTATACGTAGAGTAAACATGTGAAATTCCGTAAATGTTTGAACGTTGTAAATCTGTAATCCCAATCACATAATGCTACATTTGTTTTAAATACAAATCGGCGTAGGATACAATATCTTTTCGCTCTTGGGCAGTAGATATATAAATACAACATCGTATAATTATTGCATAATAATATGTACAAATCAGTCATTAGTTTAGAAAAACATAATCGTCAATCGACAACTTTTACAGTGGTACCTATATATAATTATTAATTATTTTATGAAGCATTTATATAGTTGAAAATAATGATTTGCAATCAAATCTTAAACAATAATTATTATATAAAATGCAATGAAAATCAAATGGTATTGAGTTTTTCTGTAGACTCTCGTACAGATTCACAAGTATATAGGTAAATGTGTTTATAATATTGTTTTATTTTATCTCATACGATATTTATAAATATTTCCATAAATATTAAAGATGTCTTATGATTTTTCTAATGCCTTCATGTACAGAGTGTCCCACCATGAAGATATGAAAAATTTAATTATAACCTAATCTAACTATATATTTATAGATCATAGACTCTTGAAATTACAAATAAAATCGTGTACTTTGACCAAGCTCCAACCATTTATTGGCGAGGAAATCCGACAACTTTCATTTCATATACATTACACTTTGATTTATATTGATGATATCAACAAATTATAATATTAATATATAAACATTATATCTACATGAATTAATATAAGATATAAGTAGCATATATACTTTTAACAGCTAGAAATCAATTATTAACAACCTTAAGAATGTGACATTATGTATAAAATATAAGTATAGACGTATAGTTAGGTTTTCAAATTGTACACAAGTATATATTTTGTTATCAGGTTTATTCACAAATAATTAGTGATGGAAAATGGAAAAAACTAAAACTTGAAACGTAATAATTTATTATTTTCATTCTTATAAATTGTTGGTGAGGTCACTCGAGAATCAATTATTACTATGTGCTGTACCTACATATTTATAATTATAATATACGAGAAATTTTAATCATTTTTAATTGACAAAATTGTTTGTTAAATTGTTCGTTTTATCCTAATAATTGGTAATATATTGTTGCAATATGTTATTTAAAGTACTGTTAGATTGCATAGCATTTTTTATACTTATTTATTTAGGATAACTATTTTTTGATTTAAAATAATTTTATGTGAATAATGGACAAAAATAAAACAACTCTTGCTTAGCAATAACTTCATTTTTCACATGTTAATGCACAAAGACAAAGTGTTTTGATGTCTTTTGTCTCTAAAATAATAATTAATATTATAATGAATTGATTACATTTTCAATGCTTATGTTTTAATTTTAATATATTATATGTGAGTTACATTTTTGAATAACAGCATAGTAAAAAATATCGACTCTTAAAGTCTATAGTTGAAAATCTGCGTATAAAAATATTACTCATCAGTCATTACTTATTAATTTATTATTTAAATACACTAAACACATTTTATTTTAACTACCAAAATGTACTATTATTTAAATTTATGGACCATGATTTGAAATATAATACGATTTTATGATTATTAGAACCTAAGTATGATAAATTGATAAGTTTCGCAAAAGTTTTGGGTACCATATAAAAGCATTTGAAACATTAAAAAATAAAGTCTTTTTTTCTTATTTCAATAAATTATAATAATTATTTTTAACATGAAATTCCTTTTAGTAGTAATTTATTGCTTTGGACTAATTTAATTTAAAGATAAATAGTTTTATTTGATTTATAATATTATTGTACTGTAAATTGTTTATTGGTATAATAAGCATATTGTTATTATGATAAGTATTTTTATAAAGAATATCATTAATTAGTAGGCATTGCAACGCCCAATATTCAGTTTGAAATTTAATGGCACTCCTAAATACTGTATACATACTATATGTATAGTGATTTAGTATGATGACTTGGTCAAGGCTAATTTATTTACCATTATAAAAATATACATATTACATATATTCCTAAAACGCTAGTTGCGTTGGAGCTCAACAATATTTTCTAAGACAATATATACATATTACATAAAAACAGCATTCACCTTTAAACACGTTTTTTCTATCTCGACACTCCCTTTAGGGAGTTTGTTGGTAATATGTAAAAACAGTCACGCACAAATTAAACCAAAATAATCATTGAAATCACTGAAATACTATATTGGTGATCTTCATTAATAGTATAAAAAATAATATTTTAATATGTTAAGTATAGGGTTATTAAAAGATAAAACTATGTTTTTGAAGAAAATTTGATTTATCGGTGAAAGGAAAATAAAAAAATAATTTTGAATAACTATATATATATTTACATTTTACTATTACATATTTTCCTAATAAATGGGAATGTGTTTTGTTGCAACTCTTTACAATTATGTTAAATATATTTGTAAAGTGAATATTTCTAAAACATGAGACATTGAGGCAGTACAACATTTTAAAGTATCATTTTTTAAAATTATATTTCTGCTTTACCCAATACTAAATGTTATCTCCATAAATTGAATTATTCAAAATTTATAATATACCAAAAAATTGGTAACCAAGTAACTTTATATGTTAGTAAATTAATTAATTAATGGTATATAAAAGATTTAGACAAAAAATTAATTTAATATTATGCAATAACAACACGATATTTATTTATTGAAAACATGTGTTATATAGGTAGTTATTAATTTTCATATACTATATGGATGTTATTCAATTAGTATATTATCCCATAGTAAATACCTATTATAAAGTTACGGTTAAACATGGGATTCAATAACGGTTATTTTATTTTTCAGCATGTAGTACCTATATTAATATGCCACTGGTCACTGACATAAATTGTTTTATTAGTATAGGTAAATTCACCGAATAAATTATCACGTTTTGCATTAGGATGCTTTATATATTTTCTACTTAGTTATTTTAAGGTTTTAAATCATCTAAGATAAATTAATATTAATGATGAAATAATGTGATCAAAAACAAACCTTCTAGACCTAGATGATACCTATATAATAGTAGTACTATATATACTATATATTATATCAGTAGCGCACACAGGATTTTTTTCTGGGGGGAGGGTTGTGCATATAATAATTTCCTAAAGAGGGAAATTTTGTAGAATTCTATGTAGCAGCCAGAAATAAAAGTTAAAAAGTGTATAATTACTAAATACTTGAATAGATAATAAACAACATGAGTATTATAATCTATAAACTTTTTAATTTATAGACCCAATACCCATATTTGAATAATTCATATTATCATGGCAAAATAGACTGTCTAATCTATTTTGTCATGCATATTATGTCATAACAGCCATGACTCCCTATACGCTTTAAAATGTAAAACTTAGTTAAAAGTAATTTAATGAAGGAAGAAATTTGAGGGAGGGGGGTTGTGAGTTTGTGACCCATTAACCCCTCTGTGTATGCCACTGTACTGTATACTGTATACACCTACTACCTGCACTAGGTTCAATAGTGTAAATAATGTATATTTATAAACGTGGGTATATGTCGGTGTAAATTTGAAATTTGAACATTATTTCTGAATTATAATTCACCGTTCAACTATAACTATTTTCTTTTTGCATTAATTTTATATATAAACTGATAACAATAATCAACGGATTCATTACCAATAAGTAGAGTATGTACTTAAAATTTAAAAATAATTGTTAAATTACTTTTTTGGCTTCATGTTATTTTAATTGGTTTTAAGTCAATGTTAATTAAACAAAAATATTATTTAGTTTATAGTTTTGTCATAGTTCCTCTATTGGGAGGCCTTTACAGTCTGTATAATCCGCCACTTATATTTACATTTTTATTTTATTTTTTATGTATTTTCTTTCATTAATTGTTTTTATTGTTCTATATTTTGAAACAGATTGAATAAAAAACTTTTAAAAGCCAAAAAAAAGTTCATTGTTTAACGTCATTCGTTAACTATGAGATAGCAAAAATGAGTACGTTTGAGTGTAAAGAATTTAAAGAATGATAAGAATATGTGGCACGTAATGTCACGTGTTAACTTGTTTAAATTTAAAAAGCTTATCATTTTTTGTATTTTATATTTTCATACCAATCAGTCGAATTTTTAGGACGATTGTGATACCATTGATATACTTATTACCAATACACAGTAGTTAATATTCTTACCTTTCACCAAACAACCTAATTAATTATTATAATATCATACATTTACAATGTGGCACTTTCGAAGGCGAGTAAACAAAAGTTCACAAAAACATTGAATGTTCACCGTATATTATTGTTTTTAATTTAAACTTTTCAGTGTGTTTTTATGCTGTTGGTTAATGGTTCTAACATGTATCATGTATGCAACAATAGATATATTGCCTTAGTGTGCAGATTTACATAATATGACAACAAATTATAAGTTATGTAATCAAGAATACAAAGGTTCCAAAATATTCAAGTTAATTTTCGTGTTTAAATTTAGACGTAAAAGTTTTAATAAACACATTTTTTATTTTATTGAAATTAATATTTTAAGTTTTTAATACATAATATTGTAGAATTATTTTTGTTCAATTCAGATTATTGATCAATATATGTATTACATTATTTTGTTGAATTATTCAAGATTAATCACAAATCTACCCCATTTATATGTATTGTAATTGTCGAGCTGAATAGTTTATGTTACGGTTCTAAATAGTAATAAAAAAAAAAAAAAAAAATAGAATAAAAAATATATGTATAAGCATAACTTCGGCCTTCTTTCGTTAGGTGTATGTGTGAAAATCAGTATTGCTAAACACCAAAACTTACCCCATATCTCTATACATTTTTTATTTTATTCAATAATAGAATGTAAAAAATATTGATAAGACCACTGCGCACGTTTGCGTTATAATAATTATTATAATTTTATTTATAATAAATACGCACCCTTAAACATATACATAATATCGCTTAGGCCGACTATATGACAGTTGGTTTAAACTTAGATACTTAATCGAATTTGAGCCTTTAGGTAGTTTACAGCTATGGCAGTGATTACATAGGATTGGCGCTTCGAAATGTAATTATTATTTTCGAATGCATATCATATTTTTATATTCTTCATGTGTATAGCGAATTGCTGTAGGTATCAAGTTATCTATTATTAAACGCTAGTTATACGTGTACGGTGTAGTACGCGCTAGTGCCCGACAAAACTAAAAGAATCCGCTATTTTTCAAAACGTCAAAGAAAGCTTTTCGTTCGTCTTGAATAATTGTTTTCCATTACGCGTAAACGGCCATACCGGGCCGTGTAATTTTAACGGATATATATTATATATATTTAACGCGTATATTAAAAACAGACGCGTAAAAAACGCGCGGTCGTTACGTTAAGTTTTCTCGTGTTCTCCGCCGTGAAAACGAGTGGTGTGTGTGTCTGTGTGTGGGCAGAGGGGTGTTTTCCCTTCAACAGGATGTGAAAAAAAACGCGCTCGGGAAGGGGTGGGGGTATCTAAAAGGATATATCATAATAGAAACGCGGTTATAATAAAATATATAATAATAATAATTGATCGAGCAGGACGATGCGGGGGGATGAGTAGCGATCGACGGGTATGGTAAGTACCTACCATGGTACTTACCAGCTGGTGGTGGATAGGTAGACAGGTAAGTAGGTGCCTTTAGTAGGATTCATTTATGGGAAAATCGTAAAAATGTTTGAGTATACATAATGAATACGAAAACGTTACACGCATCGTTATAATATTCAGTCGGTCGAAAACCCGTGCATCAGGTCGGGACGTCGGCGGTGGCGGCGTCGGTGGCGGTGGTGACGATGCTGCAGGGTGTCACGCACGTAGGGTTGGGGCGGCGAGGACGGTCGTCTGCTGGGTGGTCGGGTGGATGGGGGGTGAGGGGGTGACGCGACAGGGGCTTGATGAGCGCGTGCGAGCCGCGGTGCGGGACTTGAGGTATACACGGGAGTGTCGTGTACACACGTATTATACACGTACGTGTGTACGTGTGAGCGTATACGATATATTGCCACGTACACGTACACACGTGCCGCGGACGTAACCGACGGCGGCGACGGGGAACTTTATACTCCTCGAACACTTATTATTACCCCGGGCGAGGGCTGCGGCACCACCACCGGGAGAGCTTTCGCGCGCCGCGCGCTATTTCGCCGACGATTTGGCCGCACTGCGCGCACGTCACACACCCACCGTTACCACCGCTTCCCCGTTCCGCGACCACCGCAGTCACGCCCCGGTCTGCACTGACCCTTGGCACCGGCGCTTGTGCGTGAGCGTGTGCGCGATACCACCGACTCTTCGTGTGTGCATGAGCGCGCGTGCGTCCGTGTGCGGTCCTCCCGTGATAGCGCGCGCAGTGCCATTATCCGTTCAAACGTCGCTCGTCGTGTGCCGTCGTCCGACCGTCGCATACGTAACCGCAACAACAACAACAATAATATTAATAATAATAGTAATAACAATAACAATAACACGCAGTGACTGCCGTATTCTCACACACACACACAGACACATATTCTCTATCAACCGTGAACCCGGTCGGTGATCGCAGCACGTCCAGTAGGATATACGGCACCTACATACTCAACGTGCTCACGTAATCTGCCGGGTGCACACGCATCGACTGTCATCAGACATCCGCAGAGGAGATCCCTTCGCATCGGCCGGACTAGTTATATATCATTCGCTTTTCTCGTCTCCACCACGGTCCCTTCCGTCCACCACCATGTCGCGGGCAACGGTCATATCCCTGTGGTTCGCCCGGTTATTAATTTAATTTTTCTCTCTCTCTCTCTCTCTCTCTCTGGATCAGACCACCCCGCGGTCACGTGATATTGTCGTACCCAGTCACGAGTCGTGATAATATTAATATTGTTCTGCGCCGCGAAAAACCCCCGAAAACGTCGACCGGTCATCTGTCATGCCGGTGGTGATGGTGGTGCGGGCTGTTCCGAACGCGGTGGTGTTCCTCCCGGGCGACGGGCGGTGCTCTTGTTGTCCGGTGACATGTTGACGGTGGACTCGCACTCATGTTGCTGCAGCAGGGACAACAAGGTACGACGCACGGCCAGAAGAACACGTCACATCTCCTACAGTCCATACAGAACAGGCTGATACCGGGATGGAGCGTGCACTTGGCCAACGACAATAGGCTCTTCTACTGCAAGTAAGTCGCCATCCCCTGTACTTGTTTATAAATATGATTAAATCATTATATTATAATAATATATAATAAATGGTATATAATATATATATATGTATACTGTATTTACTAAGCTGTGTGAACACGCATTAAAACTATAACATAATTTTTCGGATATTTGCACCCTCATCGCGGGGGAGGGGGCCGTTGGGAGAAACTTAAAAGAAATCTATAATAAAAAAAAAAAGTTTCATTGGGTCGTGTCTTGCGTAATCGGGTATACATATATATAAAATATATAATATAAGAAAAACACGACTGCTGACCCCTAAGTGTAACACCCAGATTTGCATATTTAATGATTGGTTTTGTTCCACGCTTCATTGCAGATGCACATTTTACCTCCGGGAGACTTATTGTTTGAAAAGTAATAACAAAAAGTACAAAATAAAAACAGACGTGACGAAAGAATACGGTGCACTACGCGGGACTTGACCGTTTATCTCGAGGGAAAAAACATATAATAGGTAGCATAATCGATTCGGAATCGCCGTCGATTAAGGTGAACAGAGCAATGATTGAACAGTTATAAATTTGTTGGCTATTAAAATCTATTCATAAATTGATTTTCATATCGTTCTATTTTTACTGTTCAAACATAAAGGTTGTTGTATCTTTTTATTTTTGAATAAATACTGAGCAAACAGTAAAAAACCTAAATACTTTTACGATTTTAGTTGATTTTAAAAAATAAGTGAAATCCTATATTGATAATGATTGAATACATCACATATTCACATGTAAATTAACAAACGGTGTTTGTATAGGCTATTATATTTATTGAATACAAAAATTATCATATAAATTAGATATCTTATATTTCCTTTAGTTTATATTATTAGACATTAGTTGACATTGTTTGATTGCTGCAGGAGGGTGCAATAACTGGACAGTTAACGTGTTTACCCTATTACATAGGAGTTGATATTGTAAATACTATATAGTCTATAATATTATACAATCATATAAAGATGTGTTAGGTGCTATTCAATCTCGTACATACAGTAAACGCGTTCGATATTTGTTGTTGACTTAGGATTACGATTCATAATTACAAACGCGTGTAACATGGTAATATTTTTCTATTTCGAAATGTATGAGTCGATGCTGGTTAGTTCATAAATTCTTTGTAATTCTAAGAGGCGGACGCTTAAATACATAAAATACGAATTACAGAATATTATTGTTTTACAATCATTATTTATAGGTAATTCAAGTTGAGTACAAGCAATAGGATGGATATATTTCATTCAAGAATTTTGTGTTGGATATTTTTAGTATTACATATTTTGTTATATTATTTTTGTACAATGATATTAATATTAATTTTGAACGAAAATAGTGATCGAAATAATCATAAATCACGTTAAAATGTACAAATAGGTATCTAACATAATTATTGTTATTATTTTTTGATCGCGATGGTAAATTAAGTTTTTGTAACAATGAATTACACAAGTTTATCTATAAAGTTCCACAATTTATTAACGCATATACAACTTTGATAAGTATTCATAATAAGTACCAACGGTTAACATAAATATGGAGTATTTTTAAAAGCAATAGAACTAAACTGTTCTCTATATGGGTTTAAAAGTTATAATAACACCTTTAAGTAAGAAATTTCTTGATTCGACACATTTATTATAAAATGTTGAAAGTGTACGATTTATAAAATTTTTGTTTATTCTGCTAAGTAATTCATATATATATACAATATTTGGATATGTTGTAAGCGGTTATTAAAAGATTAGTTCCAACAAGAAAGTAAATTGACAAAACAGGCGAGAAAGATGCGTACGTATCGATTTAATATCTCAATCTATAATACACGCACTACGTAGCAATTTTATTATATACGTATGACTAAGGGCTTTAGGTCAATATAATAGAGTTTATTGATCTTTAATCATAATTACAGATGAAAACATTGTTTATTGCGCACTGGTGCTATTTTTTCAACACCCGAATTATTTTAAAGGGAGATTCACGTATGTTACTCTGACTTACGTTTTGTTTGAAATGTTCAAGTCATTGTGAAGTCAAGTTATGGTAAAAATTCAACGCTACAAAGCAGATTTAATTGCGACAGTAGTCAGGACATTAATTTGTGTCATTCATTAAACTAATCACAGTAAACTAATCATTCTTGTCACCCGGTTGTTTTCATTATTAAATAACTAATATAGTAATATGTTAAAATCAGTTTTTATGTTTATTATGGAATTTTATTTTACAGCCCTGAGTTTAATTAAAAATTATTAATTGTATTTTATGGACAATAATCTAATTAATAACATCCCAACTATATAAAATAATATTATTACTATTATTAAAGTATGTTCAAATAATGGTTTGTTACCAGTGAAGTAAAAAAACATATATCAGATAAATCGGTGTCAGACAAAACGTATCTAATGTAAAATACGACTAAATATTCAATTAAATTTGAATTTTAATGGTTTAAACGCTTTTTTACTACAAATCAAATAAGATAAAAATGTTTCAACTTATATTTAGTTGAAGTAGATCATTGAAAATGTGTTTTTTACTCCTGGAAAACTACAAAAACTGAGATTCACTTTTTTACGCACTGTTGTAGTTTAAGTGACAATTTATTTTTACCAACATAGACGTTTTAGTCATGAATTAAAGCAATATTCGAGTTCTATCAATGTTCATTTAACACACGCGCCATAATATACACGCTTACTTAACTATTCCCATGGGTGTTTTGGCCAGAAAATTATTCAACACGAATTACACATTATGATACAAACTTTGTAACCGCAATATCCATACTGTTATACCAGAGTACACGCCCGCTGGTATTATTGAAAATATACCAACTACTGAGTACTATTCTCGTATTAATTTTCAAAGTGTGTACAACACTACCAATAAATATTTATGAAGTCATAACAGTCCAATGGTATATTCACAACGCGTTGTGTTTTGCTTTTATTAAATTTATTATAGTTACCGTTGTATATTTCGTAGTTGCGTATTTATGTGTATAATCGATGGCTATTTGTAATGTATTTGTAGTGTATGGTGATGACGTTTAAATATTATTTAAGGATAAATGTTATTAGAGCCAAATGATTATTATAATGTGGGCGGACAGTTCCTAATTGTTTTGGATTCGGAATAGACATGAAATTGATTAATATTAATTATCATTGTATAGATCACAATTTATTATACATTTATTCTATAAGAATTTTAATATAATTGATATTTAATATATGTACTTTGTAGGTATATAGATTTTAATAAAAGTTCATGTAGTAAAATGTCTGGGATGTGTCAGAAATTAGAAATTTCATTCAGAAATGATGTATTTCTGAATATATATATATATATATATATATATATATATATATATATTTATTTATATTATATATAAGA